>QXTE01000017.1:16465176-16577447 GCA_003942145.1 Platysternon megacephalum | reverse complement strand
AAGCACACACACACACACACACAAAACACCTGCGGGGTGGCCGGAGCGGCAAAGCACACACACAAAACACCTGCAAGGTGGTCGGAGCAGCAAAGCACACACACACAAAACACCTGCGGGGTGGTCGGAGCAGCAAAGCACACACACACACACACAAAACACCTGCGGGGTGGCCGGAGCGGCAAAGCAGGGGGAAAAACAAACAAACCTGCGGGGCGTTCGGAGCCAGGGTGCAGGGGGACTCCCTGTGCTGCAGACGTGCAGCGGAGTGCGCGCCCGGTCTAGCGGGGGAGGGAGCGGGGGAAGAGAGAGAAGGGGGGCGGCCAGGGCTTCAGCGGGGCACTCACCACGCGGCCCCTCCTGCCGCACCGCCTGCCAGGAGGGCTCTGCGCCGCTCCGGTCGGCTGGGAGGGAGGGAAGGACGCGGGCTGCCCTGCCGAGTTTGCTGCAGGGCGCTCCCCTCCTCCGCGCCGCCGCCCCCTACAGGGCGGCCGGAGCAGCAAACCAAAAAGAAAAAGAAAAAAAAAAGGGCGGCCAGAATGCCGCCCCTTGGAATCTGCCGCCCCAAGCATGAGCTTGCTGGGCTGGTGCCTGGAGCCGGCCCTGGTTACCCGGAGCCAAACCTAAATGGAAATTCATGCAGCAATCCCACCGGTTTTGAATCAAATCCCCAGTGAAATCCAGCAGATTGAGAGAAAGTTCTGGGCAGGTTTTGCCCAACCATCTGATTTCTGCTGTCTCTGCTCAAAATGCAGGGCAGGCACCCTGTGAATATCCCTCCACACCGCACTCTGCCAGTGCACCTCATTCCACCCGATTTTGGGCCTCTCGTACCCAGAGAATGGCCATTGTGCCTAATCACATAACATCCAGGCTTGAGACTCTTCAAAATCACATTCACTTGCCACCTATGTTAGGCTTCAATCCAGTGAAACCCCAACGAGGCCCGAATGTGGGGCACCAGGAGCCTGATCTCACCCTAATGCAGCAGGTAGGAGCCACCCTTAATTTGGCTGCTTGCCTTAGAACCATACAAATGCTTTGGGCAGACAGGCAAGCAAAGGGGGCAAACCAGCGCTGTACATCACTGCAAGGAAACGTATCTAGGTAAGTGTGGGCGTCGCCATGTCCTCATCTCCCTGCATCAGCTACTGCCAGGAGGCAACGAAGCGAAACACACACATTTCACCGAGGGCCATCAAGCAAATAAAAAAAATAATCGCTATTAATCGTGCAATTAATCACACTTAATCATAGAATACCATTTATTTAAATATTTTTGGATGTTTTCTACATTTTCAAATATATTGATTTCAATTACAACACAGAATACAAAGTGTACACTGCTCCCTTTATATTTATTTTTGATTACAAATATTTGCACTGTAAAAACAAAAAATAGTATCTTTCAATTGTACTCAGGGCCGGCGCAACCCATTAGGCGACCTAGGCGGTCGCCTAGGGCGCTAACATTTGGGGGGCGCCGGCGCCCCGGTCGTCGTCGGTATTTTGGGGGCGGGACCTTCCGCCGCCTCTGTCGGGGGCGGCATTTTGCGGGCGGGACCTTCCGCCACCTAGGGCGGCGAAAAAGCTGGCGGCGCTCCTGATTGTACTGTAGTGCAATCTCTTTATCATGAAAGTTGAACTTACAAATGTAGAATTATGTACAAAAAATGACTGCATTCAAAAATAAAACAATGTAAAACTTTAGAGCCTACAAGTCCACTCAGTCCTATTTCTTGTTCAGCCAATCGCTCCGACAAACAAGTTTGTTTACATTTGCAGGAGATAATGCTGGCTGCTTCTTGTTCACATCACGTGAAAGTGAGAACATGTGTTCACATGGCACTGTTGTAGCCGGCGTTGCAAGATATTTACATGCCAGATGTGCTAAAGAGTCATATGTCCCTTCATGCTTCAATCACCATTCCAGAGGACATGCGTCCATGCTGATGACGGGTTCTGCTTGATAACGATCCAAAGCAATGCAGACCGACACATGTTCATTTTCATCATCTGAGTCAAATGCCACCAGCAGATTGATTTTCTTTTTTGGTAGTTCGGGTTCTGTAGTTTCCGCATTGGAGTGTTGCTCTTTTAAGACTTCTGAAAGCATGAAACACCACTTCTGAAACACCTCGTCCCTCTCAGATTTTGGAAGGCACTTCAGATTCTTAAAGCTTGGGTCGCGTGCTGTTGCTATCTTTAGAAATCTGATATTGGAACCTTCTTTGTGTTTTGTGAACTCTGCAGTGAAAGTGTTCTTAAAACAAGTTCTTAAGTGCTGGGTCATCATCCGACNGCAATGCAGACCGACACATGTTCATTTTCATCATCTGAGTCAAATGCCACCAGCAAATTGATTTTCTTTTTTGGTAGTTCGGGTTCTGTAGTTTCCGCATTGGAGTGTTGCTCTTTTAAGACTTCTGAAAGCATGAAAGACCACTTCTGAAACACCTCGTCCCTCTCAGATTTGGGAAGGCACTTCAGATTCTTAAAGCTTGGGTCGCGTGCTGTTGCTATCTTTAGAAATCTGATATTGGAACCTTCTTTGTGTTTTGTGAACTCTGCAGTGAAAGTGTTCTTAAAACAAGTTCTTAAGTGCTGGGTCATCATCCGAGACTGCTATAACATGAAATATATGGCAGAATGCGGGTAAAACAGAACAGGGGACATACAATTCTCCCCCAAGGAGTTCAGTCACAAAGTTAATTAATCAGTTATTTTTTTAACGAGCATCATCAGCGTGGAAGCATGTCCTCTGGAATGGTGGCCGAGCATAAAGAGACATATGAACGTTTAGCATATCTGGCACGTAAATACCTTGCAATGCCGGCTACAAAAGTCCCATGCGAATTCCTGTTCTCACTTTCTAGTGACATTGTAAATAAGAACTGGGCAGCATTATCTCCTGTAAATATAAACTAACTTGTTTGTCTTAGCGATTGGCTGAACAAGAAGTAGGACTGAGTGGACTTGTAGGATCTAAAGTTTTACATTGTTTAGTTTTTGAGTGCAGTTATGTAACAAATAAACTACATTTGTAAATTGCACTTTCACGATAAAGAGATTGCACTACGGTAATTGTATGAGGTGAATTGAAAAATACTATTTCTTTTGTTTCGTTTTTACAGTGCAAATATTTGTAATTAAAAATAATAATATAAAGTGAGCAGTGTACACTTTGTATTCTGTGTTGTAATTGAAATCAATATATTTGAAAATGTAGAAAAAAATCCAAAAATATTTAATATATTTCAATTGGTATTCTATTGATTAACAGTGCGATTAAAACTGCAATTTATCGCAATTAATTTTTTTGAGTTATCGCGTGAGTTAACTGCGATTAATCGACAGCCCTAATTTCACCGCATCTGTAGAACTGTTTCCGATAAGTATTTCCCCCTCCTCCTTCCCCACCAGCACCTATTCTCCTGCACTGCTTTAGCACAATGACTCCAGCTACCGTTGCTATTTGTGCACCGCCTTCTCCTCTCATTCCCAGCTCAGTAACAGAGCCCTTAACGTTAATCTGATGCAGTCTTAGGGCATGTCTACACTTACCTCCAGAGCGATCGGTCCAGTGGGGGTCGATTTATCGCGTCTAGTGAAGACGCGATAAATTGACCGCCGAGCGCTCTCCCATCAACTCCAGTACTCCACCGGAGCGAGAAGTGTAGGCGGAGTAGAAGGGGGAGCGGCAGCAGTCGACCTACCGCAGTGAAGACACCACAGTGAGTAGCTCTAAGTACGTCGAATTCAGCTATGCTATTTTCGTAGCTGAAGTTGCATAACTTAGGCCAACTTAGCTCGCCCCCCTCCCGCAGTGTAGACCAGGCCTCAGTGTGTGGTATTAAAGGATCCTGCCAGGTAGAATAACAGCAAGCCCTGCTCTCACCTGAATTCTCTTCAGAGATAAACTGTAGTGTATCCATCATTGCAGAACCTTCCCGTATGGAACAAAGGACATCGCCACACAAAGCACACTTAAGAGTGTCAAAATCAGCAATCTTATGGAGGAAGTTTTAAGATGGTAGGTAATTAGAAATGGAAGACAATTCCCCATCTGATTATAAAATGTATATACTGTAAGCCAAGTCAGATTTTAGATCTAAACTACATTTGTCAATGTCCCTTTAATAGTCAAGTTGTCCAGCTCCACAAAAATATCCTTTGCGCTGTATTTAAATGGAACAAGAGCGATACCCAGTGTCTGATTAAGCTAATTACAGCCGAGTAAGGATTCCCTTTGGACATCTCTAGGAGTATTTCCCAGGGCCCATTTCCTGTTTAAAGGCAGTAGTCTGTAAACAATGGGATATCACTTTACCTTTGGATTTTAACACTTTTCTAGTGAGACATGTTCCTAGAAACTGTTTCTAATTGGAAATCAACTATAGATGATACTGGCTTTTCAGTCAAAACATAAGTTGGAGCAAGGACTTCATTCTTTAATCATTCCAGCATGTTATTTGAATGTGCTTTGGCTAACACTATTGTCAAAATGACAGTATGAAAAAAAAAAAAAGTAAGACTAATCCTGCTCTGATCACATTATGCCTTTTTTGTGCAGTTCTGTGCTCCCAGATGCCTGATTTACAACACTAATGGTTATGTTTCAGCAATTCTTTGGAGAAAAACTGTGATATTCAGTTATCTGTCATTGCCTTAAATGAGTAATTCACAAGACTAGACAAGCCTGGCTTACTGTGAATCGGGAATGAGAGAGAACTGTATTGCCGTCATCTGTGACAACATTCATATTTATTTTTCCATCATTTTTTTTCTTCCCATCGTCATATAGTCAATTTGAAAGAATTAATGAACAGCAGAAACAAATCCCTGAATACCACAGACATTAGACAGGTCACAGATCAAGCCTTCGGAGGCTAAGCCAACTGGTGAAGGTTGGAATTTATCAAAACATGATAGAATAAACTACTTAATTATGTCAGGGAGACTGCCAGAATGTAATAGTTGTAACAATGCAGAGCATTAGAATGCTTCTCAAATTGGCATTAAGGTAGTGGCAGTTATGCTTTGCACTTCTGTCTTTTAAACTATTACTTTTTGGCAGTCTCCTGAGCATAGGTATCTCTTACTCCAGAAGGCTGGCTGTTTTGATGCCTGAGATGCACTACACTGTTGACCCTCTGATGAAACATGCTCAGAGTTGCTATTTCAGCCTTGGCTGATGTAAAGGGCCCTTGGTACTGCCAGAAGCTTAGAGCACGGTCTCTTCTTTCTTACAAGCTGCCTACTAATATTGATAACAATACTCCAAAATGCATTGTTCTGCAACACAAGAGGCTAAGAATAATAATGGGCCAAATCCTGAGGTCCTTATTTAGTTTGTACTCAGCCTTTATTCAAGCAAATTCACGGATTTCAATGGGACACTGTTCCAGTAAAGACCAAGGCCAGGACAATGCAAATGGCAAGTAGCCTGGAATAAATGTGGGAGTGGACTGCATAACTCTTGAGGGAACGCTCAGAGGCATTCTGCCTCGGACAAGCATATTCACACTGCTGCATCTTCTCATGGCATGCAGCACACACCAACCACCTGTGGTCAGCCAGCTCCACTGGTGGGGCGGGAGCCAGGGCTCCACCTCCTCCCCAGCCCACCAGGTTGTCCTATACCCCTAGGGGAGTAGCAACTGGAGTTCTGCCCACGCCTTATACAGGGAAGACTCCTTCCGTCCCCTGCTATGGTGCACCCGGGTAAGGGCCAGGCAGAATCAGGCCCTTAGTTTTTACTCCATCCTTATTCAGGCCCATCTCCCCTAAGTTCAGTGAGACTTGGGCTGGGTCCACTCAGAATAGGGATTGAGGGTAACCTTGTCAAAAGCACCTTAGGCCTTCTCTGCACACAAAAGTTCTACCCACTAAACTATAACAGTGCAGTTACAGTGGTACAACCCATCCAGGGTGATGCACTTAGCCTGCTATAAAAGCACTTATATCGCTCATAATATATCAGTATAAGGCACCTTTATAGCATCCACACATGGGAATGTACAAGTCTAACTGTATCCATTAAAAATAAATCACACCATTAACTGAGTTATACCAATACAAAACCGGGCATGGACCCAGCGTAAGTCTCATTGAAAGTCAATGGAACTTAGGCTCCGAAGTCACTTCGGCACGTTTGAAAATATTTCCCTGCAGCTCTGGTTCTGCCACCCCTCCTCACAAGAGCCGTCAGACCATGAATGGGATCCGACAGAGTCAGTCACGGTAGTGAGATGGCTCTGCTGTATCTGTGCCCCTCTCTCCCGTCCAAGGTTGCAGTTATGTCGGGGGGGGGGGGCAGGAGAAAGGAAGGAAGATGGCATTTGGTGCATGTGCTTGAACACAAAGGTGGGAAGCAGGCTGGTAGTGGGAGTCCCATGGGTTCAAAGCTGGCCTTGCATCTCTGTTCTGATTGGTGGGTTTCCTGCCCTCTTTACACATCCATTTTATATCAAATGTCACAAGAACGATAGAACTCCTATCTCACATGTTCTTCGAGGGCCTGATCCTGCTCTATTGAAGTCAATGGGAGTTGTGCCATTGGCGTCAGCGGAAGCAGGATTGGGCCCCTAAATGGACTAACCATAACTGCAGAGCACAGGCAAATAAAGAAGTACAGGTGGTGTGCAGGCCGTGTTCAAAGGGTGTTAAGGTGGCAGGACATGGAGCAGTGTCCCTCCCACACTCTTTGAAACTGCTCCTCTACAGGACAGCAGTGAGGAATGTGGTGTATCAACAGTGCACGCCAGCAGTGGATCTGCACAGAGCTCTTAGCACTAGCGTTCTGTAACTGCGGGGAAATGCACAGCGTCCATTCAGTGACATGCCTCCACCTACTGTACTTCGGAGACTAGTGCTCCTACTTCAGGCTCTAATTCGAAGCATATGGGAATACTGGCTTGCTCAAGACTCGCTGGAGGTTCTCCTTACACTGTCGTTATGGCCACCTGCACAGGCCAACAAGCCGCAGGTGTGCACCACAAGAGCAGGTGCTAATGTGATTATGAGGGGCCTGACGAAAAGTCTGTGTCCATATGCCGTAATGGATTCGTCCCAAGGCACTACTGTTGCCCAGTCAGCGTTGGACGGTTGTCTTTTAATGGGAGTTTCAGAGATATTTAAGAACGTGAGTGTCTCCTCCTAAAGGACCATCAAAGGAGCAATGGCGGGAGGGGTCTGGAAATGGAGTGAGACTCCACCAGCAGTAATGGAAAGGGGGGAGGGCATCTTTGATACATTGGCCCATATATGCTTCAGCATCTAGGCCAGCTCTGGCAGTGGGAAGGCTGTGGAAGAGAGTGAGGCAGCACTACGCTGGTGCAGCTTCCTTGTGAGCAGGGGCCCTCACGGTTCCAGGGCCATCTGAACAAAGCATAGTGAGGGGGTGTGGCTGGTGAGCCAGGGGATCCCTGCAGCAGCAAGTGCCCATGAATCAAATTAAAGCTGCCCTTCTCCCTGCAAGGGCAATGGCAGAGGGCAGCAGTGAAAACTCTCCCGGGGTTTGCAGCCCAGCACGGGTGAAACTAGCCATTACACACAAAAAACTGGTTGAGTCTGGTTCTAGGTCACCAAATCTTGGTCTCTCGGCTGCTTTGCTTTTCGTTTGACTGGGCGCAGGGTTTGCTTATGCAGCTTTCCCTGATCTTTCCTAACTCCCCTTCTACAGTAAGAAGACTTAAGATTACATATTCTTCTTCCCATAGGTTACGTTGAATTGTAAGTCCCTTTCATAACATTTAGAATGATCCCCTGTTTCATACCTGAACTTGTCTATGAAACTTAACACCAAAGACTAAGGGTTTATTTAATTAAGGGGGAGGGTGGGATTTCAGCACCATAAACTGGAGAAAGGTCATTTCCACAGCTGTATTATTTACCCCCAATTTTACTAAGGCTGCTTTTATAGCAGTGCTAGAGGTTAAATCCACTGTTGTTTCCTACATGGCCTGACTTTACTGTATGCTACAGTACATAGTATTCATTGACTGCAGGCAATAAAAAGATATCCCAGCAGCATGGTTTTCCAAAAGCGGAATTAAAAGAAAAAAGAAAAAGAAAAATGCTTAAAATCCACAACGTCTGTTCCTGGAAGGAAAATCTCAATATTTGCCTAGTTTTTTGACAAGCAAATCAGTAGAAAAACTTTATATAAATGACTAAACATACCAGTCTTCTGATTTGGGGCATTGCTGTGAAATAATCAGACTGTGTAAATGAGATAAACAGTGGCTGAATGTTGAAGGTTTAGAGATCAGCTGACTGCCGAATCCCTATTGCTGTGGGTATCCCGAAACACCTGCTTGCCTTCAGAGACTATAGAGCTGGGCTGAGACATCACTCTAGCAGGCACCAGTTGTAGGGGCCGATAGGAAATCTAGGGTGGCACCCAGGAGAGTGAGGCAGTAGCGTGGGAGATGAAATCCCAGTGAGCTCAGTAGTGGGGAGATCCTCACATCCTTGCAAACTTATCCAGCCCATTGCTAAATCTAAAGCCATACACTGCACTCAAGCCCATCAATGTCAAACAGGATGCAGCCTGTCCTGTGCTTGGATAATAAGAAAAGAGCATTTCCTTGGTACGTTAATATGCCTGCAGGTTAAAGATCATACTGGTAACTCGACCATAACTTCCACTGGTAGAGTTAAAACAGAGCAAAATCTGCAGATTTAAGTACACCTCTACCCCGATATAACGCGATCCGATATAACACGAATTCGGATATAACGCGGTAAAGCAGCGCTCTGGGGGGGTGGGGCTGCGCGCTCCGGCGGATCAAAGCAAGTTCGATATAACGCGGTAAGATTTTTTTGGCTCCTGAGGACAGCGTTCTATCGAGGTAGAGGTGTACCAAACTGTGGTAGCGGGCAACAGAAAGCTGCGCTGCCTCAACAGGAGCACCCGAAGGTATTGTGCCAGTCTTTCGCCATGCCACGTGGTTCCTGCTACACCCGCCAGAGCAAGACCATGTTTCTGCCCCCAGCCTACTCCTCCTCACCTTCTTTGTGCTGACAGTGATGCCAGAGACCCTAGTTCCTGGTGTTCATGGAGTACAAGGACCAGGGTTGCACCTCCAAAGAAGAGGATCCTTTTCCCCAGCCCCTACCACGATCTGGCTCACAGATATTTTCCCCTTCAGATTTGGGAGAGGGCGTTACCAGACTTGGCACCCGCTGCTGGGAGAGTTTTTTTGGCACCTCACTGCAGAAAATAAAGCAGATTGCTTTTTCAAAGCTTGCCTTCAAGAACGAGCTGCATTTACACTGTGCATTTTGGAGAACTATAGATCCTGGTCCGTGGTGGGTATAAATAGACACACTGTATGTGGAGAGAAGGACGCGTTGCTCTGGCCTGGCAAGGTTTCTAATAAGATCTCCCACAAACTGCGTCATAATGTCAAGAGAATTTTATTCCCTGTAATTGCAACTGTGTTCTAGTCTGCGTTCCCCGTCCCACCCTTCTGTGCTCTCTTCTCTGAAATCCCTTTGTTCAGCCTAAATAGATGTTTCATTAAATAAGAAATAATTCCTGGGAGTGGTAATTACAGTCTCCTTCAGAGGGATGATCTGTAGCTGTTCTGTTTTCCTTTCCGTTAGCAAAAACTAAACAAACACAGTGTCTTTCATTAGGTGTCAGATTCAACCCCCACTGCCATTGGGAAGCTTAAATGTGTCGGGTCTAATCAAGTCTGATTTGAGGTCTACAAAAACGATCGGTGTTAAACTGGAGGCAGAGACTGACGTGGCAAAGCACATTGCCTGACCGAGGGGCCTGCATGAGCTTTGCTGGCTTTAATAAACTGCTTAGAGTTAATTCCATTTCTAATCCTCATCGTGAGCTTGGCATCTGGGAGGAAACAAGCAAGATGTTCAAGAAGCCAGGAGAGAAGAGCCAGGGGCCTGCAACACCATTGCGTTACTCCGGTGTTATGCCAATAGCGTTACGCCCCCTTGAAACTGGAGTAACACAATGCTGAGGCAGGTCCAAAGAGTGCTCGGATCGTCTGGTTACTGCACTGTTGCCAAGTCATCATAACTAGCCTCAGATGTGTGCGGGGGTCTCTGAACGCCAGAAACTGTTCCCGTTTTAGTGAATGAGATGCTTGATTTGTTTTCTCAGATAAAATGATGCGTGAAAGATAACAGCGAAGATTTTTCAGAAGCAACCAAAGACTTTGGGTGCCTCACTGGAAACCCCAGAAAAGGACCTGATTTAGAGAGGGTAGATGCAATCAGGCCACTCTGAAGTGTCTTTGGTCAGCCCCCCAGAATGATTAGTCGTTTCAGAAAATCTTGACCAGAGTTCTTACCCGCAGCTCCCTTCATTCCCCCAGGACAGCAAGGCTCTTTGCCAACCACCAGCTAAATCATGGTGCTGCAGGCTCTGGAGCGATGAGTGGAAGCACTCCAGGAGCTCCAGTGGTACCGGTAGGGAGTTTTAGGGTGTGTTAGGGTGGTATAAGACACAACAGCTCCTGGGTGGGCATGAGGAAAGGGGGTCTGCTGGACAGCCACTCTTGAAACACTTTTAAAAAGGTGTAGTCACTGCTCCCATACACTCACTTCCAGACCCCTATCTAGATAATTATACAACCCCTATCACACAGTATCTGAGCACCTCACAGTCACTAAGGAATTTTACTCTCAGAACGCCTTATCAGGCAGTGAGGTGCTATCCTCATGTTGCCATGGGGAACAGGCACAGGGTAGACTAAATGACTAGCCCAAGACCCCACAGGAAGTCTGTGGCTGAGTCAGGAACTGAATGCAAGTCTCATGTCTCCTATTCCAGTGCCCTTATCCACTAGATCCTTCCCCAGCTCCAAGCTGGTAAGCATAACAGCCCTTCCACTTCCACATCCAGCTGCCTCCTGCCAGGCAACACCAGAGTGGGGAAAAAGGACATCCAGGCTACACCACAAACTTCCTGTGTGACCTTGGGCAACTCACTTATAATTGCACACCACCTTAGAAAAGGAAGTGGAAAAAATACCATGCATCCAATTGACCCAGCCAGAGAATTGTAAAGAATCAGAATGAAATTACTTAGTTTGGAATGTGGCCAAGTTTAACACCCCTATGACTGGAAAAAGTGTCGTGCGGTCTTTAATGCCCACAAGTGCTCAGGGCATGACACTTACTTTCAGCAGTGAAACTGGCACGCTGAAGAAGAGCTGTGTGTAGCTCGAAAGCGTGGCTCTTCCACTGAGAGAAGTTAGTCCAATAACAGATATTACCTCACTCACCTTGTCAGTCTGAAGAACGACATTGAGAAGTGACAGCATGGAAGTTTCCGAAAGGCCACCGACAATCTACCAGTGATGTGATGTACGCTAAACCAGTCACAAGCACCACTGCCTCCAAAACAAGTTAGAGTTGGGTGGGGATGAGGAGATGAAGCTATGAAAGTCAGTTAGAGATGAATTTTTCCTACTCCCATCCATACCACCTAAAATCTAGGTGACCGCGCACACCACACACAGATCCGCTTGGCCGGTTTAAGCTCTCCCAGCAAAGTTCAGCTGACAGCTTCCAAACCAGGTTTCTGAATTTACTGGCATTTCAAAAGGCTTGACAGCACCCTGCTCCACTTGGCAATAGTAAGCTTCGTTACATAAACGTACCGAGTTGTTGGAGAGAGAAATAAGACGGCGTCAAGTTCTTTATAAAGGTGCCAGTTCGTCAGTATTCTCTTCGATTCGGACACAGGCGCTGACTTTTATTATTGCTGGCGGATGCTCCTCTCTGCCCCCTCTCCTCTGTGCGAGCGGCGGGAGGGGCCTCGCGGGGAAGAGGCCGAGCAGGGGTGGGGTCTTGGGGCAAAGCATGGGCGGAGCTGGGGGCGGGGCCTTGGGCTGAAGTATGAGTGGAGCTGGGGGCGGGGCCACGGTCTGGGCACCGGGGCCCAAAAAGATTCATCCAGCCATGGGGGTGCTGAGCACCCCCTAATATTTTTTTTGGTGGGTGCTTGAGCCCTGGAGCACCCACGGAGTCGGCGCCTATGGGTTCAGACATTTATATTCAGTGTAATTCAAATATTTCCAAACAACTGTGCTCAATCTTACACGGACTGAAAAAGTTCAAAAAAAAAAAGTCTCAAGCCAACTGAACCTGGTAAAATTCTAATTCCCTGAAGTAAACTTCAGTGCAAAACACAAGGCACACACCTAACTACCCAAGTATAGTGCCAACATAAGTAAGCTTTCCCTGTCAGGCTAACAGTTTCAATGAAAGATAGTAAGTTTGGTTTGTTTTCTTTTAAAACACATTCTTACATTTCAGAATATGAAAAACACACTGGGCCAGATCCTCATCTGGTGTAAATCTATGCCGATTTACACCAAAAGAGGCTCTTGCCCATAACAATTATCCCACTAGTGTATGGCCTGCAATGGCAGCATGTTGCTGTATGACACATCATTGGAGCAACAGGGTTTCCGAAGTCAGACAAAAATATCATCCAAGCTTGGGTAGTGTATTAATGTCTTTATAAAAGAGTAACTTTACCCATCACAGAAGTTAAAACTGAAAAAATATATGGTGCCTGCTCAGGAAAAGCAGAAGAAAACCTGGTACTACAGTATATCTTTTCTATTTCACAAGCCTACAAGCTTATAAAATGAATGGATCCATTGGGAATAGNTAACAGAGTTTCCAAAGTCAGACAAAAATATCATCCAAGCTTGGGTGGTGTATTAATGTCGTTATAACAGAGTAACTTTACCCATCACAGAAGTTAAAACTGAAAAAATATATGGTGCCTGCTCAGGAAAAGCAGAAGAAAACCTGGTATTACAGTATATCTTTTCTATTTCACAAGCCTACAAGCTTATAAAATGAATGGATCCATTGGGAATAGATCTTCCCAAATGTGAGGTGGGAAATGAGAGACAGGAGGTCCTGGGAAGCACAAGAAGTCCCTAGAACTCCCCAGCTGAATTCCCCCTTCCCCACCAACCCTAAACTTTGTGGACCAATCAAATGAGAACCAGATCTGAACCTGCCTGCTTTTGGCTTTGCCTTGTCCCTTCCTCAGTTAGCAGTAAGCCCCGGTCTCAGTTAGTTTAACCTTTTCCCCCACATAACCTTCCACACACCCACCGCCCCTGCTGCGAATCCTGCATCTGTTATTCAGCCAAAAAGCTAACGCTGTTCTAAAAGCGGCCGCATAATTGTACTATAAAAAATTGCAGTTTTCCTGCCCCCGGGAGTATGGATTATTTTCCATCCCCTTTTTTTGAAGTTGAAAATTCAATGTCACTTTGCATCCATTTCAATATGTAGCAATTCAACTGGTAGAAAGAAATGTACGGCTCAACTGTCAAAAAGACTGACACCTAGTCAAACAAAAACACCCTGGAGTGGTGCAGTATCATCAATCACACACATCCCTTTCCTCCTCTTGATTTCCAGTTTCATGCTCCTCCACTTGTCAGGAAACTTTGCACCAGTTACAAGCACTTCTTAAATTGTCTCAGCAAGTAAAGCCTAACTACTCAAGATTTCAGTATATTTATGCAATCCAATTTGGCGCTGGACCCACTCTGGCTTTATTTATCTAATGTCTGTGCTGTAGGCTATGAATTCATAGAGGAGGTATTATTAGAAGATAACACATACAAAGGGGGGGGGAAGTAAGTGAGAAGTTCAGTGCACCAAAGGGTCGCTTGGTGTTCAGATTTCTTTAGTCAGGTTGTGGAGCACCAGAGCAGGGGTAGCCTAATTGCATTCTCACAGGCCAAATTTAGCCCATACCATTCTACCACTACATTTCCCAGGATGCAATGATCCATCTTAGGAGCCTGTAAATACTATTGGTCTTAAAAAGAGAGGTCAAGGTCAGGGTCAGGGGGGAGACAGTCTTTGTGGTTAAGGCACTTGACTAGCATTCAGGAAACGTAGGTTCAGTTCCTGGCCGTGCCACAAACATTCCTGTGTAACTGACAGGCCAAGCTGAACTCTTTAAAATCTGTGGCCATAAGCATCACAATAGCCACTGCTGGAAAACTTTGGAAAACCTGCCCTTTAATCTTTCTGTGCCTCGGTTCCCCAGTGGGGATAACCGCACTTTTCTTCTCTCCCACCCTTTGTCTGTCTTGTCTATTTAGCGTGTAAGCTCTTCAGGCCAGGGAAATCACTCTAATAAACAGCCTCAGTCTCTTTGTACAGCTCAAGCAGAATGGAGCTCCTCATCTCAGTCAAGGCTTCTAGTTGTCTACTTATAATAGGCAACAGCAAACTCCACTGATTGTCTCATCCCAACTCAATTATGCAAGAGACCGTGTGAAATGAAAACCAAATCTATGATGCTGCTCCATGGAAATGATCCTGGAATCTGAAATCAGTATTTCCATAACGAGTAGAAGTCTCTTCAGGTCACAAGTGCTTCTCCTTTAATGTGGGAAAGAATCTTGAGTCACTGTTTCATATCATGCTGTCAGAAAAATCTGATTTCCTTGAAGGAAAACCACACCCCTAATCTTGAGAGGTGAATAAAAATATTTGAATTTCCAACCTCCAAACACCTAGAGGGGAAATACTCAGAAAGGCAACACAACATCAACCATATTAAAAATTCTTGTACCTGGAGATCTACACTATGCTTTGAAATAAAAGAGAGAAGAAGATCAGATAGATGTTCTCACTAGTACAGCTGGACAAATCATTGATTTTTCAGTTTGGTGGCTGATCCAAAAAATTCATTTCTTCTCTTTGAAATGAAAATCAGAAAAAGAACTGGGGGGTTTGGGGTGGCTTTTACTTTTGAGAGGGAGAGGGCTTGCTTGGTTTTTTAGTTAAATTTAGTAACATTTCTAAATAAAACCTTGAGTCTAAATGAAAAGCCAAAACATTTAGACTTTTTATGGAAATACCTTTCCCCATTTTATTTTAGTACAAAGTAGTCACCCAATTCAACCCAAATTCACAAACCATTTCAGCAAACCTGAAACTGTTGAATATTTTTTGATCAATAAATTATTTGTCAGAAAAACCTTGCCCAGCTCAATTCACTAGNTGGAGATCTACACTATGCTTTGAAATAAAAGAGAGAAGAAGATCAGATAGATGTTCTCACTAGTACAGCTGGACAAATCATTGATTTTTCAGTTTGGTGGCTGATCCAAAAAATTCATTTCTTCTCTTTGAAATGAAAATCAGAAAAAGAACTGGGGGGTTTGGGGTGGCTTTTACTTTTGAGAGGGAGAGGGCTTGCTTGGTTTTTTAGTTAAATCTAGTAACATTTCTAAATAAAACCTTGAGTCTAAATGAAAAGTCAAAACATTTAGACTTTTTATGGAAATACTTTTCCCCATTTTATTTTAGTACAAAGTAGTCACCCAATTCAACCCAAATTTACAAACCATTTCAGCAAACCTGAAACTGCTGAATATTTTTTGATCAATAAATTATTTGTCAGAAAAACCTTGCCCAGCTCAATTCACTAGCTCACCACACATTCCCGGGTAGTGGTCACCATAGTTAAGGGTGGGGGTGCCGTTATCACTATAAACCTCAGTGATTCCTTTTATGATGAAGATATACATGATCAGTCCAAGGGAGGTTCGGGGGGAGGGGTGTTCAGCTTTAATTCATTTTGGAGTGGCTCTCTGGTGAACAGGCTGCTTTGCATTAGCAATGACTGAAGCTCAGAGTCTGGGGGTCAATTCAGATGTTTCTCTACAGTTGCTCTGAAACCTACAGACCACCTCAGTCTACAGAACAGAGCTGGAAATGGCGAAGTTCTCTGGTGCATCCACAGAAGAACAGGAAAGTGCCCTGGAGATGCAGAGCCTGAGTGGGTGAGAGGGTGCTGGAGGGAGCAGCAGGCCAGCGAGCTCTCCCAGAAATCCACACCAGGTTTGAGTGGAAAAGCACATTCAGATATTATTCATCAGGTAAAGTCTCCCCCCACACCTACCCTCCTCTTCTGAACCCTCAGCCCAGACATGTCAACATCAACCCTCCCCTCCACTGGGAGCAGGAGCAGGCCTGTGGTCTTGCTATACACTGTGTCCGTACTCATGTCATAAACATTACAGGTCATAAGAACATAAGAACGGCCATAGTGGGTCAGACCAATAGTCCATCTAGCCCAGTATCCTGTCTTCTGACAGTGGCCAATGCCAGGTGCCACCGTCTGCTCTCATTTCTGTCTCTCTATGCTGATTATCTTCCTCCCTCTCTATCTCCTCTCACCTTCACGTTCCCTCTTTGGGCCCCTTCCCGCCCCTGTTAGTTTTGCCAAGGTCCTACCTGGGCTCACTCATCCATCCTCCCATGCTGTCACTCTCTGGGATGGGATGGGATGAGGAAAGGCACTTTCTGGGGTGCTCAGAGCACTACTGTGTGGATTCAGGGAGTATCAAGTCTGTGAGTATCACAGAGAACAGCCACAAAACTTTATCACTGGTTCACACTGTGAGTACAACTTTGAACCTGATTCCACATTTAAGTGACCCTATTTTCCCACCTTTATTTTTGATCAGTCTGTTCTTTTTGGCTTTTTAATTTAATTCTGAATCCATTACCTGTCCCTAGAGCAAAACAGGCCAACTTTGTTTTACCTGCACAGCAATTGGTAGAATCCTGCCTACAAGCATTCCTGACTAGACATTATCTGATGAAAGATATTCACCAGTGAACACACGCAGCCGAAGAAAACCCTCTTTGTTACTCATTAACATTACCTCATACTCCAGACTACAAAGCATCTAGTTCTAGTGTAAGCCCAGATGGTTCATAAAAAAAAAAAAGTTACCTTTATGTTTGTCCTACTTTAGAAGAAAAATATTAGCTACTCTATGTTACTGCTGAAATGAAATTCGAGTCATGCCTTCATGCCTTACTAATATTACTTTTTTTCTTTTTTGGTAAGCTTCAGACAGGGCTGGTTGGGGGTGCCATGTAAGGAACTTGCATTGCTGCAGCCTTAGTAATATCCGTCAGTAAACCTGTAATTAGATAGGGAGTAGTATTAATCTTGTGCATTGCCCGCGGGACACTGCCAGCATCCAGCAAAACCTCTATTGATGAGGAAGGATTCCAAGCATGCCTGGATGAAAAATGAAAGAGATGAAATATTTACTTTCTGTACCCTTCTCTCAGACTCTCAGTTCCCAACCAAGAAATGCCCTAGACCCTGATGGACTAAATCTTCTATTAGCATAAACTTCTTGATCACATGCTAATCTGTGCAGCTCTTCATCAAATGCCTGTTGCAACAGCTATTTCAAAGAAATCTCAGACTGTGGTATTTTGAAATGGCGAATTTTTTTTTTTAAATGTCACTGGCATGATTAATCAAATTGAGCAACACACTTGGTCAACTGTGATAACGGGATTCAGAGTTTTCGCATTACTGCATGATTCATAACTCACATCTAATTAAACTGGCAGCAAAAATTGAATCTATGGATGTTCTTTTTCTGTAAACTCCATCCTTGCTGTCTGGATAAGGGAAAATAAAATGTTTTCCAGCAGATGCAGGAATTTTTGTCAAATGACTCCAGAGGAGGAGGATAATTACCCTCTCTTATTAGAATGGGTGGAAAATTTTGGAATCATACATTTTCTTCATCCAAATTTGGTCTTTTATCAAATATGAAAAATTTCACACAAGTGTTCATCTTCTTAATTTTTCATATTTCCATTATTGTATTTTTTTACACAATTTTTTAAAATAACAAATGTTATCCAAATATTTTGTGTATGAAAACTGGTAAGAAGAGGTGGCTTGTAAATGAAATAGTTCTGTAACCAGCTCAATAACAGTTTAACAAAACTTTAATAAACTTTATATTAAAAATGTCATGAACATTTTTGAAAAACACAAAGAATGGGTCCATCATCACTTACTCAAGACAGTTAAGTCCAAAGTTGACTGCAAAGAGTTACAAAGGGGCCTCACAAAGCTGGGTGACTGGGCAACAAAATGGCAGATGAAATTTAATGTTGAGGAATGCAAAGTAATGCACATTGGAAAACATAATCCCAACTTTGCATATAAAATGATGGGGTCTAAATTAGTTGTTACCACTCAAGAAAGATCTTGGAGTCATTGTGAATAGTTTTCTGTAAACATGTGCTCAATATGCAGTAGTAGTTAAAAAAGCTAACAGAATTAGGAAAGGGATAGATAATAAGACAGAAAATATCAAAATGCCACTAAATAAATCCATGGTAAGTCCACACCTGGAATACTGCGTGCAGTTCTGGTCACCCCATCTCAAGAAAGATATATTAGAAATGGAAAAGGTACAGAGATGGGCAACAAAAATTATTAGGGTATGGAACAGCTTCCTTTTGAGGAGAGATTAAAAAGACTGGGACTATTCATCTTACAAAAGAGATGACTAAGGAAGATATGATAGCGGTCTATAGAATTATAAATGGTGTGGAGAAAGTGAATAAGGAAGTGTTATTTATCCCTTCACATAACACAAGAACCAGGGGGTCACCCAATGAAATTAATAGATAGCAGGTTTATAACAAACAAAAGAAAGTACTTCTTCACACAACACACAGTCAACCTGTGGAAATCATTGCCAGGGGATGTTGTGAAGGCCAAAACTATAACACAGTTCAAAAAACAATTAGATAAGTTCATGGAGGATGGATCCATCAATGGCTGTTAGCTAAGATGGTCAGGGATGCAACCCCATGTTCTGGGTGTCCCTAGGCCTCTGACTGTCAGAAGCTGGGACTGGACGACCAGGGATGGATCACTTGATGATTGCCTTTTCTGTTCATTCCCTTTAAAGCATCTCACATTGTCCACTGTCAGAAGACAGGATACTGGGCTAGATGGATCACTGGTTTGACCCAGTGTGGCTGTTCTTATGTTCTTATATTCTTACGTTATCACAAACCCTATGAATCAGAAACAATATTGAAATTTTCAGTTTGGGGTTGTTTGTTTTTTTCCTTTTCTAGCCAACTTTGGAACTCATTGAGAGAAAGGTTCAGCAAAGACAACCGCAGGGTGACTTTTTTTTTCATATTTCAAGCATCAGTACATTTCAGAAATAGGTAAGTAATGCTAGTTAAAGAATGAGCCCAATATAGCCTGAGCATGAGCACTGATGTAAATACAGTTGTGTCCACTCACATCTACACTTAATTTGTCCCAGGTTATCTTTTTATAAGCTATGGGTGAAATCCTGGCCCCTTGGAAGTCAATGGGAGTTTTGCCATTGACTTCAATGGAGGCAGGATTTCATCCTATATGTGGAACTCAGCACTGTCCAGTAGTTATAAAGTATGGGAGAGATTTTCAAAAGCACATATGGCAGCTAGACACTATTGGCTTGGTCCTGCGTGTTGCTGAGCGCTCAGGCCCTAATCCAGTAAAGCAGTTGAGTACATGCTCAACTGTCTGCATAGTCCCCTTGATTTCAACAGGACCACACCAGTGCTTGGAGTTGAGCGTGTGAGTACGTGCTTTGCTGGATGGGGACCAGATGGCTCAGCAGTTCCTGTGCCCAGTAGCGGCGCCAGCTTTGCCGGCGCCCTAGGCGGCAGAAGGTCCCGCCCCCGAAATCCCGCCCCCAACAGCGGCAGCGGAAGGTCCCGCCCCCANATATATACTTATCTCATAGAGCTGGAAGGGACCCTGAAGGGTCATAGAGTCCAGCCCCCTGCCTTCACTAGCAGGACCAATTTTGCCCCAGATCCCTAAGTGGCCCCCTCAAGGATTGAACTCACAACCCTGGGTTTNGTGAAATCCTGGCCCCTTGGAAGTCAATGGGAGTTTTGCCATTGACTTCAATGGAGGCAGGATTTCATCCTATATGTGGAACTCAGCACTGTCCAGTAGTTATAAAGTATGGGAGAGATTTTCAAAAGCACATATGGCAGCTAGACACTATTGGCTTGGTCCTGCGTGTTGCTGAGCACTCAGGCCCTTATCCAGTAAAGCAGTTGAGTACATGCTCAACTGTCTGCATAGTCCCCTTGATTTCAACAGGACCACACCAGTGCTTGGAGTTGAGCGTGTGAGTACGTGCTTTGCTGGATGGGGACCAGATGGCTCAGCAGTTCCTGTGCCCAGTAGCGGCGCCAGCTTTGCCGGCGCCCTAGGCGGCAGAAGGTCCCGCCCCGAAATCCCGCCCCCAACAGCAGCGGCGGAAGGTCCCGCCCCCAAATTTCTCCGGGTGGCGGGGGCGCAGGCGCCCCCAAAATAGCAGCGCCCTAGGCGACCGCCTGGAGCGCCGGCCCTGCCTGTGCCATGGAAGAATCTCCTCCTGCGCATTTCAATCAGTGCTGGGAAAGGACTGTTCATTCGCAGTTACATTATTCCTTATGTTAACAAGTGTGAATACCGTTAGTTTATGAAAACTTGGGGAGAAAACAGACCTGCCTGTTCCATTGTCCCTGGATGAATCCCGCCCCGTATTTTACAAGCAGTCACCATTTGTACTATTTATCTTCTCAGCAAAAAAGATAAAATAAATGGATGAAGTGGTAATTAATACAGTGTACTCTGCCAACATGTATAGCTATGGGACCACTAAAAGAAGACGCCTAGAGGCAGGGCATAAACTTATATCGTATTTCCCATGCCCTGGTCTGTGTTACATGGAAAATTGAAACAAAAGGGGCCAATGTAAATTATACAAAAAAGTTTTTTCTTGAACTAAAAATAAAAGGTTCTGAGATTGACACTTACTGTAGGAACAATTAATCAAAGTTTATAATGGTCGTTCACAGGAGAAAGCTCATTTAGTCAAATTAATACATGCAAATTGAAACCTTCCATTCACTTATCCAAAACTGTTCTGTTGTTAACATCATAAGCATTTGAACTTGCATTTGGTGTACCAAACGATGCATTTACCAAACAGGAAATTGGTGAGGCTGATGTTTGTAATCTGATGGGGCTGACTGGGGTCAGGTGCATACTACTCCGTTTAAAATACCTTTGGCATAAAAGAGGGAAAGCAGAACCAATCAGGAAATACTGAAGTACTTCCAAGCACAGTCCTAGCCGAGGGCAGAGTGGATATTTACCACCTGTGCATCACCATTTCAGATTTCACATCTGAGCCAGTCCTGGAGGTAACTTTTGGATGGTTTTCCCTTTCTCTCTCTCACACTTGGGGGAGCAATGAAATTGTAAGATGACAATGCAGAGGGTATCGGCTGAGGAGTCACTTGTGTTCTCTTCCCAGCTTTGCCATCAATTTGCTGAGTGACCTTGGACAAGTCACTTAACCATTCTGCGCCTTGATTTTTCCATCTGAAAAGTGGGGATAATAGCACTAGCTCTCCTTTGTAAAGTACTTGGAGATCTATAAATGAAAGACAGTATGGACGTGCTTGTTATTAATATGGTTCATGCGGATGTAGGAAGAGACTGAAGTTTTAGTATCGTGAATTATTAGTGAAATAGATGTATGTCTCTATGAGTAGAGACTAGACGTTCATTCTGCAGGATCAGTAGGACACAAAACACTTTAAATGGCTGTCTACCTCCCCTCCCCTGCTGCCCCACTTCAGGAGACTTGGATTTGTCTGAATCTGCTGTTGGGCTCCATCTCCAGACTTAACTAAGGAGGTTGTACAGCCGGCAGTTACCCAGGCAGCAGTAAAGGTTTTTCTACAACGCTCTGATGTACTGTAAATCCAGGTACTGAGTACCTCTCGGTTTTAGTCCGGAGGGGTTTACTGAAGCTGAGAGACAGAGCACATTAGTGAGAGTCTGTAAACATTCCATGGGATTTTTCTTAGAGGGAAAATGTTAGTCTAGGTGTCCCTTCTAAATTCTGCACATAAACCTTTACTAGCAATACAGCTAGAACGCAGACAGCTCTTTGGAAGCAAACATTCATGCTCAAAGAGTTCAGCCTCTATAAATACCTTTCAGAAAGCCTTTGGGCCCGTTAAAATTCCATATGCTCTCCTATCATTAAAGGGCCGTGTGTCCCCGGAGTCAGCATAGCGAGAACTAAAAATTGATCCTGCTACTCAAAGCCTTCGACATCCAACTTACTGTCCCAATATTTAGACAGGAGGTTATTTGGGGAATTTAATATGAAGACCGTTCCTGCCCAGCTTGGTAGGTGAATTGCTTTGAAGAAGAACAGTACGTATTAATATTGCAGTGCCTTTCATCTGAGGATCTCAAAGTGCATTACAATTACAAACACTTCTGAGCCTTCCCAATGCCCCTGTGAAGCCCAGTAGGTGAAGGATCACTTCACGTGCCATTGAAATGCAGCAAAATCTTGGGGTGGAAAGTAGCAGTTGTTTAAGCATGCACAGCAACATTACGTCGCATTTTAGAACAGGAAGTGAGGAAGGATACCACAGCCACTCGAAACTGCAGAGGAAATCTAAGGAGACAACTTGGCCAGGACATAGAGGACTTAGAACCTAGACTGATTGCAAGCATCTCCAGCATTACAGTAGCCACCTAGTACCATGCCAGAGCACTGGTTCTGTGAAACTCAAGACAAGATTCTGCCATTCTTCTCCACACTGAATAGTACACGGCTCCATGATTAGTCCTAATGAAACCAATGGGACTACGCAGCATTGGTGAGGGTAGGAGAATCTGGTCCGCAGAAAGGAATGCCAGCTACTGAAATTACCCAAACCACTTCCTGTGGCACATTGTTAGGAGACTTCACCTGGACAACAACTAAGTACTGAGCTGGCCTGACCTTGTGTAGCAAATGGGCACAGTGCAGCACATACAAATCACCCACCAGAACTAAAACCAATTTTTGAGTTATGACAAAGCTTTTGATTAAGGCTGCACTTCCCCATTTCCTGGTTTGGGCTATTCTGCCCAGGGAGAACCAGAAATGTCACAAGAGCGAGCCTGTTCTCCAGCAATTTTTAGGCTTCTTTCTAGAGTGACTTCCGGATGTGCATCAAAATGGAACCCCATAACCCTTTGGGGTTTGCTCATCCTAAGAGCACAGATGTGGGCGGCATCACAAGATAAAGTCCCCACTGATCTTGCTATCAATATTGCCAATGCTGGTCTGCATATTTTTAACTCACAGTTAAAGTCTGAATATCAATGCTATTGTTCAGATCGCTCTCATTGCCTCTCATGGAAGCTTGTTCATTAAGGGGAACATTCCACTGGTTTAGCAATAATGTTACATTAAGATTTTGCTCGAGATAGACAAATCAATTCAGAAACAGCCATTCCAAGTCTCTGATATATCGTGGGCTTTAACTTATTCAGACAGTCTAAATTATTAAGGGAAGATGTTTCAGTGATGGAAGGCTAAAACTGTCTTTCTGAAGACTTAGTAAGCGGTACATCATTTGTAAAAAATACCGCTGGGATTCTGCCACTTCAGTCATTCTATTGCTAGCAATGGCTGAAATGCAGCAGCATCATTCATACGAAAGGAAACGTGAAAATACAAAGAATGAACAAGTACTTAGGGCTTGTCTGCACAGGGAGGATATTCTGGATTAGGGTAGGGTGTGAATTTAAAGTGCTATAGCTAGTCCAGAATAACTGTGTGTGTGGACATACTTATTCCGGAATAAGAGGGTCTGTATGGGGAGCTATTCTGCAATAGCTATTCCAGTGAAGCTCCCCATGTAGATGGCCTTTGCTTGAGAGATTTCATTCCTGTTGTCAGTGCTTTTAATTGTATTTTCAGGTACCTAGTACCAACCAGATTTGTGCATAGCTGAATTCTTTTAAGCCACTCCATCACAACTTGCTATTGAATTTGAACCTTAGACCTGGATTAGTGTTGAGCCTTGAACTCAAAGCCTGAACCTAATCCAGATTCAAATGCAGCGTCCTCGACTCATCTCACATTCTGGAGACAAGGCCTGATCCTGCGAGCAGCTGGGCTGTCTCATGTCCCATTCACTTCAATGGGAGTTATGGCTGCACTGCACCTTGCAGGGTCGGGCCCGTACACTCCAGATCTGCCATGTTTTTCAAAGCACCAGCTTCAAATCGAAGCTTGGGGCCTGGTTCTGATCTGATTCATAGCGGACCCAACAAGGGCAGGGGTAGACACACACTCCAGTTTGTTACATTAATATTTCCCAAAAGATACAGAGATCACTTTATCTACCACTTCAGCTCCCTTTGTGCCAATTACGTGACATATTGGTTTGTTTTAGGAGGGGGAAGCAAAGAATAACATTCATCTGAAACAACATGAAGAAATGTACATAGGCAAAAAGTAATTATCTGAGCTGGAATCTGGCCAGGAGACCAGAGCTAAGTACCCCTGTTCTAACAGAAAAGGACCATTGGAGTTTTATCTTTGTCTTTATCATTGTCTTCAGGACAGCCTCCATTTTTCAACTCCGCATTTGCCTGAACAAACAGATTTGTATTCCTCAGATAATCATACCACAAATGGAGAGCTATTAAACCACCAGGATCTATTCTAAATAACATTTGAGATCTGGCTTAAACCCACAAAACCAAGGAGAAACACTCATGCTGAAACTCGAGGCTCTTCTCCCCCCGCAGCTCAGTGCACACTGCACGCTAGATAAGATCACTCCATTTATCATCTGGTAAACTGAAAAGCCCCTCTTTGGAGATTTCTCATTACCTCCTGTAGCCACAACACGGAACAGTAAGGGGGAGGGGACCCAGCCACAGCCAACTTTCCCAGCTTTAAGTTTAAGTCAGTTCATTACAGTTACGTTTTTTAAAAAAATTGTTTGTTTTTTCTGGCGATTTTAACTTCCTTTGCTCTTTCCAATGGTACTTCCACACCCTTCTTCCTCATGCTCATATTGCAACAGCACTTTTAACAGATCCGTGGACTTATTAATAGAACACTGGGCCAGGGGTAGCTACAGTCCAGAAGCCCAGGCCAAGGGAACGGAGGGTTGGGTGAATGTGCGGGGGCCCAATCCTGCTCCCACTGAAGCCAGAGCGAGTTTTGTCCTGGGCTTGAGCAGCCCTTAGGTTCCAACCCTGTCCTCATTATCCGGGCACAACTCCCACTGGTTTCCTTACATCATGGCTGCAGTCCCATGGCGTTTGATTTGCGCCCAGCGTGTGGGGACAGGCTCTTCGACCAGCGCTGCTCTTTCAAAACCATGAAGGGTCCGATTGAGCCTTTACGCTGAGGCCAAAGGTTGGGACCGTATGTAACTTTGATTCACCATTCCTACCCTGCCAGACTCTCGGTGGGGGAGGGGGGAGCAATACAGGGGGAAATAAATGACTGTGATCCTTGCCAGGGTGCAGTATACTCCCTACTCACACCTAGTCAGCTAATCTGGCCAGTGGGAGGCTGTGGCTGTGGGCTGGAGCCCAAACGCTCTCCAGCCCGATCCCTGACCTCTTGCTCACAAGGGAATAGTATCCTGAGCACGGGGTTTGAAAATGACATAAGCCAAGCCCAAGAAAGGAACTCTTATTCTGGAACAGGGTTGCCCCACAGGGAGCCAGCCTGGGATAACGCTAGCAGGATAATTACAATCAGTATCATTATGCTGGTAAATATCCCCGTGTAGACAAGACAAGGCACAGTCATGCCTCAGCTGTCTGGCTTGCCTCTGCCATGCCTTTGCAGAGAGGCCCCGGCCGGCATTGCTTGCCCATGCGGGTTCCCGTGGGTGCTTTGAGTGCACAAGGCAAGCAGGACTGGGCCCTCAGCGTGAAGCCGAACTAAAGGCAAACCCTTCCGCCCAACTCTTCCTCCTGGCGTTTTTATTACAGAGCATTTAACACCATCACCTCGCTCCAGCGCCCTGCTCACATCGCTCAGCTGAGCAGGTGCATGGGAAAGACCAAGGGACGGAACTCCTCCCCCATACGCAAGCCATAGAGTGGCTGCCGTGTCATGACACAGAGACTTCATCAGCTCAATGGCTGAAGCAGCCCCTGCAGACCCACAATGCACACACACACACCCACCTCTCCACGGGATTCCCTAGTGTGTGTCCAATGCACCCATGATCTGCCCCTGCCCGCCCCCATCCCCTGTAGAACAGGGTTCTCTGCTGCGCCTCCACTAGCCTGCATTCCCCTGCCTGCTCTCCTTGGCCCTGGAGCTCTTCAGGATGCCGTGTCCTCCAAAGCACTGATCCACACGGCCAATGTCTGTCCTAGAAGCCGTCGTGTTCACGAAGGGCACAGGAGAACCTGGAGAGGGGCTGCTGAGCAATCGCAGCATCGGACACTTCTGTTTGCAGCCTCGGCACTTTAAAAAGTCCAAGATAAAAAGGTTATTTTTGTCAAATGTTTCTATAACAATGTATTCTATGTCTCAGGGCAGGGAGGCCAAGTTTCACATTCTTGCAAAGGTTTGTAAGCAGATTATAAGCCCCTAGAAGCAGGGCACAGCTAGCATGTCCTAAAGCCACCGCAGGAGACAGAGGGCATTTTATTTTTAAAAATGGCTTCTAATTGCTCATTGGCAAGAAGTGGAAATTTTTCTAGGGTTTCCCTCTTTTCCGTCACTGGCCCCCGCACCTCCCTGGATTTGGTGAAAAGGAAAGGCAGCTTTTCCAAAGTGGAAAGCTGTCATTTACACTCCTGCAGGGAAAACCGGGGGGCTTCCGATAGCTGCAGGTTCCTAACAGCCTCTGCTTTATCTGTTAAAATTCCCTTAATCTGCATGGTTGTCAGACAGCCTTGGGAAGGAAAAGGCTAGAAAAAAAAATAGAAGTTTATCAAAACGGACAAAAGTCACGTGTAAACATAATAAAAAGGGCATGGCATGACCTGGCACAGCAGGGACGGGGCACTCCAGTTACAGACGTGGCACTGGCCAGTGCTTCAGGGATGGTATAAAAGCAGGCTCTCACCGACTAGATTTGCCTTTTTATTTACACTGCCCCCAATACTGATGAGAACACCAAAGAGTTTTATACTCCTGTCCCCATATGCACAGGAAGAAGGCTCCCACCCATATTGATGAGGCTTGTCTGTGGAAACGACCCCCCCATTCGCATTTCCTGGGTGCTGTGACATCCTAGAGGTTACAATCAGTCGCAAACTCTGCGAGGGCGTTCAGCGCACTGCTTTCCAGACAAGCCAGTTGTGTTTGGGAACGTGGCACCAGGGCCAGGGGATGAAACTTCTCATTGCAGAACTCTCCAAATTAGCCGCTTCCAAATAAAGCCAGGGAAGCATTCTTGTCAGACTGGCGCTGGTTTCTGGTGGGAAAATCCAACTCCTAGGAGAGTAGGGCCCCTGATTCAGGAATGCACTTAAGCACATGTGTAAAGTGCTTTCCCAAAACAGGGCCTAACTTTGGAGACTGGAAAAACCCGTTGGGCAAGGGCCTAATTTGAATGCCCACTGAAGTCATCAGAAGACTTTCCATTGGTTGGATTGAGGCCTAAATCTGGGTTTACCAACAAGTCGTGCATGTGTATAAGAGAGCTATATTCCGTCAAAATCGGGGCTCAATTCCACAACTGATTGCTCCCAATCGTTACTATCTGAAGCACCAATGGCATCATAGATTATGTCACCTGTAAAATATGCATCTTCTTCTATCTTCTTCTCTGTTCGCAAAGTCAACCTGAGAAGGGGAAAAGTGCAGTGAAGGCTTTCAGTAACCATCTAATCTCACACCTCGATGGCCAGGCCGGGGAGCGAGGAGGAAATGCAAACAACCCACTTTAGGCAAAGGAGAACTTATCGCATGGCCGCAGCTGGAATTCATGTGAACCTTCTGCAATAAAAGCAGCAGGAGATCCCTTCTGCTCCACCCCCATGCCAGCAGCCGAACGTGCAGAGGAACAAATCAGGCAAATCTCAGGCCGCGTTTGCACGCACGCACGCATAACACTTTCAGAAGGAACAGCATTAGGGCACAGACAGAAAAGAAAAAAAAATGATGCCAGAAAGGATTCAATACTGAAAAAAAAAGTCTCTGCTGGCTAGACACGTGTTATTCTTTTACAAACGCCACCAGGAGTCCAAACCTTTCCACTATGTAGCAGGGAAGCTACTTCCTTGTAGAGGTAGTCAGTATCTCAGAGTGTATAGATACCATGTGCTGGACTAATTTTAATGGCTACAGCAATTAATAGCCATATAAAACCATATACATGACCAGAACTCAGGTTACTTGTTCTCGCCAGACAGTTTTAATGTACCTATGCACCCTTCTCTCTTACCAGCACCGGCTCCAGGGTTTTTGCCGCCCCAGGCAGCCAAAAAAAAAAAAAAAAAAAGCCGCGATTGCGATCTGCGGCGGCAATTCGGCGGGAGGTCCTTCGCTCCGAGCGGGAGTAAGGGACCCTCCGCCGAATTGCCGCCGAATAGCTGGACGTGCCGCCCCTCTCCCGAGTGGCCGCCCCAAGCACCTGCTTGTTAAGTTGGTGCCTGGAGCCGGCCCTGTCTCTTACCATTCCCCCCCCCACCCATACATACATATTTTCTGCCCCAATCTTCCCTTCCCCCAGTGCTCTGCTTTTAGGGCACCATGCCCCTTTTTGATGTACAGAGCACTTGGCCAGATCCTTCTGTCAGCAATCGCCAGGTAAACCCATTGATTTAGGGCAGGGTTCTCAAAAGCACTTACCAGTGTTGGCCTAACTCTGCTCCCGTGACTTCAATGAGAGCAGAGTTAAGCCAAATACTGAGCTCTTTTGAAAGCCTCGCCCCTAATTGCCCCTATGGGGTTGCATGAGAGAAACTGAGGGCAGAATTAGGTGCAATTTACATTAAATTAGTGTCTATTGCACAAGACAGTTAAAGAAACAGTTTAAAGATACCCTGCAAAAAGAAGGGTGGGGGAGGGGCAGATGGTACCCTTTTTGATACTTTATGATGGCTAACAAAATGAAGAGGCCCTGACATTTTTTGTTTGGTTTGTTTTTAATTTTTCTTTTCTACTGATAGTTTTGGGGGTTGTTTTGTTTTGTTTTTAACCCCTTACCCTAAAACAGTCTAGATATTCCCTAGAGAACTATCAGGATGACCACATCCCGGCTGTTTCCTAATTTGATATGGATTACACCAGTGTAACTCAAATGCCTGAGGAACGGACAGGAGTAAGGATGTCTTTGCTAAAGATTCAACAGCATGGCCCCCTCAATAAAGGCTTAGGAAATTTGCAATTCATATCTGCATCAGAAGTAGGGAATGTCAGTCCTGATATGTTTAAGGTGTCAAATGAGTAGAAAAGAAATGATATTTTAAATGAACCACCATACGCACATGCATCTCCCCCTTCCCCAGCCCCACCTTTCGGCCTTTATTACATGACAACAAATTATTTCCTTTTCACAACTCACCATTAGCAGAGGGGTCAGATATCTGAAACATGTGAGATAGTTAATATATGTCTTGTTACAAAGGGTTTCCTGGGATTCCTTTGGTTACCCCTTAATAAAAAAGCCCTTAAGCCCGATAGTAAATCATAGCATTAAGCACCAAATTTTGAGGCAGCCTCCGTCCTGCCCCTATTTTGGCACAGCCATAGTTGCATATACGATGGACTGCATCTACAGAAGCAAATGTGTCCCCTTTTTTTTGCACATAGAACATTTGAGTCTGTATATGCAAACCACGTAGATGATTTCCATGCACAGAGCACTCGTCACACCTGCACGAATAGGTGCACTCCCACTTTGGTGGGCACAAGCTATTACACATACATACACACACACACACGATCAGGCTAAGAGGGAGGTTAGAAAATATGGCTCCAAAATACAGAAGGTTGGGGGGGGGGGGCCTTAAGAACTAATTATTGTATTCGGTGTACAAAGTACAAAACCAGCATATTCAATTTGTAACAACTAGAACAGGGGTCGGCAACCTTTCAGAAGTGATGTGCCGAGTCTTCATTTTTTCACTCTAATTTAAGGTTTCGCGTGCCAGTAATACATTTTAACATTTTTAGAAGGTTTCTTTCTATAAGTCTATAATATAGAACTAAACTATTGTTGTATGTAAAGTAAATAAGGTTTTAAAAATGTTTATGAAGCTTCATTTAAAATTAAATTAAAATGCAGAGCCCCCCGGACCGGTGGCCATGACCCGGGCAGTCTGAGTGCCGCTGAAAATTAGCTCACATGCCGCCTTCGGCACCCGTGCCATAGGTTGCCTACCCCTGAACTAGACATATCCAGTGGGAAATAGGTGAAATAACATGAGCTTCAGAGTGAAAAAGATACCCTTTTGTAAGGACTTATGCTACAAATACAGAGTAATACGCAACTGCAGTATAAAATAAACTGAGCTGAGAAAAAAGGGAAACAAGTGACGAAATAAATATAAAGTGAAAAAAGAGAGCAAGCAAAGTGACCCCCCAGGAGGTCAATAGAATCAACGCTCCACCATAACAATGTGATGATTAACAATTCCTCTTGTTGGATCCCTACTTCTGTGGGTAAAATGAATTATTTCCACTCACTCAATTAGTGTGTAAATGGGCACATCTTTTATAGCCTCATAACCATGTCAGGTGCTTTACTGGCAAGTACAAAACAAGGTCTCTACCCCAACGAACTGACAACTGAAATACAATTCCCACTGAATGGAAAGAATTCAATTCCCGTTGGAAAGTCTACCTTTAAAATTAGTCAAGCTGGTCAAAAAAATGGAATTTTTGTCCCAATTTGGGACAAAGACAAACTCTCAGAATTTTTCATGAAATAAAATATTTCAAAAATATTTCATTTCAACATCTCTATATTACATACTATATCATATAATAGAACATAAAAGTGAAAACAAAACATGGGCTGTATAAGAAACAAAATGTTCCAATAATTTCTTGTCAAAAATTGCCGCACAACTGATACAGTCCTGCAAAATGTTTCAATTTTGTCGTATCGATATTTTCCGACAGAAAACCGTTCTGTTTGAAAATTTTCAACCAGCTCTAAAAATTACAGGTCTAGGTTTGGTTTGGTTTCTGTTTCTGAGGCACTCAGGCACCCATCAAATTGCCTCACAGCACAGTGTCTGGCTGGGAAATCCTTAAAAGTCAGCAAGCACCTCTTTCTTTTGGGTATATTTTCACTACTTTGCTGGAAGTGGAAAGGATCTTATAAATTCAGGCCAAAAAACCGAGACAGTCACTGGGGCTTCATGAATTACACAAAGCCCCCTTCAAATAAGGGACCATCAACATTTTTCAAATGGTCTGAAGTTGTTAGGGACTTCTGACATTCTGAGAAAAGGACAGCCCAATACCCTCTGTAAAAAGAGTAAAAGAAGAGCTGGAGGCTATCAAGACTAGCTTGCAGTAACACATGCCTTTAGAGGGGATCTATAAATTTTGAACTGGTTTTATTTGAAGAAAATGCCCATAAAGACGCTCCCTTGATCAACATAAGTGGTGTGGCTTATCTTTAAATCAAATCCAAAAGCTCCTAGGCATGCATCTTTGAAATCTGAGCTTTAACTGCATTAAGAGACTTGGAGACCACTGGATTCATATTCAGACCCTGCAAAGGAAGACTTGAGCCTAATTGGTTGATTGTATCCAGAACAGCATTTTTATCTTAAACTTGGGGGAGGCAGGAGGGCGAAGGGTCAAACAATGCAGAGATTTATTTACTGGCACTGAAAAGTAAGTATCAGGCACGTAATACTGATAACGGTGTGGCCCGGGGCAAGACGCATTCTTGAGGAATAATGGTTTCAGTTGCGTAGTTTCTGCTTCGCTAACCGGACATACAGTAAAGCAGTGAAATTCTTAAGAAATATATACATGTGGAAGGAGCCAGGGACAAAGCTGTCTTGTGTTCAGACTGACATATGTTTTAGCTTTTGTTATTTTATACAGAGAAATTTTCTGTCACCAAACCAACTGCATAAAATCCAAATAATTCAATAGCTTTCTGAATACCAGTCTGCGGCCCAGCTCCCGTCATGGAGCACAAGCATTCAGGACACATTGTTTTCAAACCTTGGCCTTTAGCAGGACACCCAGAATCAAAATGGTACCTAGGCATTTAAACAGGGATTTACATCCTTTAGCATGTTTCAGCACTCAAATACAGAATATGGACAATCCCATCAGATCCATTAGGTCTGAAAACTGAGCACCCAATAGTGACATATTATGATGAATGCCACCTTGCTACAAATATGTCCCATAATCAAAGGGTGAAAGAGATGTATCGAAATGCTACTGTATAGGAAGATTTATAATACTTCTGATTTCCATCACCCTGTGGGTGGCTTTACATGTGATCGCACAGGCAGTTACCTGGCCACTGTTGCCTATAATCAATGCCCATGCATTCACGGGAACTGCATACAAATGAGGTGCACACAGAAAGGTCTGAAAAAAATGTGCCCCCAATAATTTCTTAGCTATGCAGGTGAGTAATTGTATTATATTATTTATGTTCAAATGCCTTCCTGCTTTCCTTTATTTACTGACTTATTTGTTCTCATCAGAAAGGTCCCTGAAGGAGGAAGAAAGAGAGTTCACTATTTTTAAGTGTTTAATTCTTGGATAATGAGAAGAGCAGAGGGTGGGAGTATAGCCGAACATCCTTGCTTGTTATGTTCCCAGTTCTCTTTACACCTGCTCGGTCTTTATAATTTTTTTCAATTTAGAGAAGAACAATGTCAAAATTCACACAGGGATGGGGCTGAGCTTATGTCCCAAATCACTCCCAAAATGGGCACAAATTTAATAAATGTGTATGATATTTGCAGTCTTTATTAACATTTGATGAAAACGATTCTTGGCTCAGAGCCCAGAATGCACAACACACCTGTCAAAAATGAAGAGACCTTTATATCTCTTACTTTCCATTTGGCATCTAAATTAATTATCTAGATTTGCTTGTTCCACAAAGAAACCTAAATATTGGATTCAAATTCAGTGCTCCTAAAACTATTTGAGGTCATCTCCAAACAGCAAACTACTAGCCTTCTTGCTGAATGGACTGCACTGTAATCCCAGAAAGGATTAGCCAACTTTACAAGCAATTTGATGTAGTTTGCCCCCTTTTCTTGCTGAAACCAGGTGAAAAGTCAGCTTGTTTGTACCATGAGAAGCTGCCTCACAAAATACTCTCTGATAGACAGGGCAAGACTTTGTTGACCTGGTAAAATGATTTAGAATATCATACAGTGCTTGTGCCATACGTCTTTGAATGGGCAAGCAGTTACCTCAGGAAACATTGTCCATGGCTAAGCTGCATTTCAATCAAATCCACATACTGTAGTTTGTAAGCCTGGGTGCTATTTTTCTAGGGTTCAGGAGAATCATGTACCTGGTAGAGTTACTGCCTTCAGACCACAGGAGCTCCACTTTAGATCTTGACAGTGGCAACATGTAGGATTCTCATAAGACAAGACCATCTACCTAGGCAGAGGATGCTGCTAACTGAATCGTAGACATCAGAAATGGCAACAACTTTTAGTTCATATAACACATCCTACTGCCAGTACAGGCCTGTTCCATTCAGTCTGTTTTCCTAGTACACCTCTACCCCGATATAACACGAATTTGGATATAACGCGGTAAAGCAGCGCTTCGGGGGGGGGGGGCTGCGCACGCCGGTGGATCAAAGCAATTTCAATATAATGCGGTTTCACCTATAACGCGGTAAGATTTTTTGGCTCCCGAGGACAGCGTTATATCGAGGTAGAGGTGTACTTTGTCCAGTCCAGTTTTAATTGACACAATTGCAGGGTTTACAACACTTCCTGTGGGGGACTTTTCCATAGTCTAAACCTCAGGAAAAAATGCACTGATGTAATTTTATTCTTTTAAGTCCTAGTTTGAGGATTTAAAGTCATTCATAGGCTTGTGCCAGCTCTCTGCATAGCAGTGAATTTCACCCTAACGGACATCTGAGAGAAAGAAGTACATGTGGGTTTGTATTTAAAGAGAGCAGCAGACTTATAACGTAGGTGGCACTTCACTGTGTCTAATCTCAAAAAGATGGATGCATTTAAATAAAACAGGGAAAGAGGTGGTTAGAAGAAACCAATGGACGTTTCCACATCCTCTGGCTACAGAGGTCATGCAGCAAATACTCCTGTGCACAGAAACAACGTGTGGGTTTTTTGCTACGCTGCTCCAGAATAATAAAGACAGCGTTGACAGGTGATAGACCTTAGTCTTCCTTAGTGAAAGATGAATGAGAAAAAAAAGTGATGTCAGTGCCACGCTGTGTCTCCTTCAGAGAAAGCTCTGCTCAAGGAGCCAGTGCAGTCACACAAAAGGCCAATGTGCAACAGGGAGTCTCTGTTGAAACACACAATCACCCTTTATAATGATGTGTTCTGAGAATTCTTCTCCAACATTTATGATAATTTATTATTAAAAAAATGCAGGGCCCACCGTTAAGCTTTCTGTCAACTCTCAAAATGAGAAATGGCTTGAGTGACACTTTCACAAGCTCGAGCCACGGCACCGACATGTACTCGCACTTCCTGTATTACCTGATAGTATTTCAGATTTTGATCTTAGGAGAAAAGTAGCATTTGAAGGGATTAAGGGCCAGATTCTCTGTTGGCTTTGTGCAGCTATCTACACTGGTGCAAAAGGGAGAATAAATTGCCATCAGATCAGAACGGCGGGGTTTGACATTTGCTTTGCACTGCAGTAAATGACGACAAGTTCCAGAGCAACAGGGAATCTGGCCCTCAGAATTGTTCTTCGTTAGCTTTCTGATTCTCCCACAGAGCTGAGCTGCACTTTCGAGCTATTTCCTGTCGAGCTGGCAGGGATAAAAAGGAGAGACAGGGTCATACTTAGTGGTGTAAGGCAGCACTTCCATCTCATGGAATTATGAAACCACATTAGAGACACCTGCCAAACACCCACCCCAATTTTTCTCTTCCTTTGAACAACCGTTTACCATTTATATAAAGTCCCCACTGCTTATTTTTCTTGACACTGATGAATCATGTTTTGCAGCAAGGTTAAAGGAAGACCTCCTTATACACATATATTACAAAGTGCAGTAGGTAGCTTAAAATAAACGTTCCCATAATCCTTATAAATTTGTCTAATTTCAGAAAATTGTTGTGTGCGGCAGAGCAGTGAGGTCACTCTTTAGAACAGTAATTGTCAAACCACTTGGGCACCTTCCCTTTGTCCTCACCCCTCCCTTCCCCTTCCCCACTCTGGCTTCTCACCATTTTTATTGTGTCTTTATCCAGTTTAATAATGATTTTATGCACCAGGGAAGTACCAGGCATGCTTAAGGTGACCAGACATCCCGTTTTTAAAGGGACAGTCCCATATTAAAGCCCTCCTGCAGGTGTCCCGACTTTTTCTTAACAACAGGCAAATTGTCCCGTATTTTCTGTCTCCCCACATCATACTGGTGAGTACTGCCGCTGGCCAGATCCCTGCTCGCCAGCCGTACGCCCACCAGTGGTGAGTGGGGGGGGGGAGGGCAGTGGACAACGATGGAGGTGGGTGTGCAAGGCTGATGGTGGGGCAAAGTTGGAGCATGCGGGGCCGGCCGCTCCTCCTGTTGGTCACGCAGTGCAGCCCCCGCTGTGTGCTTGGCTAGCAGGGCCCCATCCCCCATCTGGCCGTTCTGGCTGCACTCTCTGAGCTGCGGTGACTGGTGAGTGTGGGCAGGCCCCTGGCAGAGGCCGGCTATGTGTCACCTCTGCTGCCCACCCATCGGCCCGTTACGTGCTCCCCCTCTCGCTGCCCTCTCCCTGCTTTGCCTCTCCCCCCCCCCCCCAGCCCCGCTGCTCCTCCATAACACCTTAGGTGGGGCCGTAGGCGTCGACTCCGTGGGTGCTCCGGGGCTGGAACACCCATGGGGAAAAATTGATGGGTGCTCAGCACCCACCGGCAGCTCCCCTACCCGCCCCCCCCCCGCCCCAGCTCACCTCCACCTCGCCTCCTCCCCTGCGCGCTGCGGCATCCTGCTTCTCCCCCTCCTTCCCAGCTGTTTTGCGTGGCAAGCGCTGGGAGGGGGAGGAACGCGCCACGCTCGGGGAAGAGGCGGGGATTTGGGGAGGGATCCAATAGGGGAAGGGAGGGGGCAGAGTTGGGGCAGGGCCGGGGGCGCGAGGATCCACTGGCGCCAAGGAAAGTTGGTGCCTCTAGGTGGGGCGCATCCCACTCCCAGCGCTGTGCGGAGAACCAGCCCCTGGTCAGTGTGCTCAGCTCACCAACAGCCTGGCCAGCCGGCTCCCTGTTTCCCCCACTACCCCCCTGGCTGGGCTGGTGCCCCAGGAAAGCCCAAGACCCTCCGGCCCGAGGCGCTGTGCCCTGCATGTGCCAAAGCCCCGCACGGCGCTGCCACGGGGCAGCCTCTCTGCCCCTCGGCTAAGCTCTGGAGTAGTGATCGGGGGAGCGATTTCCAGCCTGATCATGCCCCGACTCTGCAGGCACCACAGCAGCCCCCCACAGAGGCTTAGCACCCTCTTCATTCTCCCCCTCCCCCCCCAACCGCACTGGGTCCTGCCCCCAGGGGGCACGGGGCTGCTCCTTCCCCTAGGCACCCGCCCCTGCTGAGCCACCTCTCTGGCTGGGTTTGCTGAAGCCCCTGCAGTCAGGTTCCCTGGGCCCTGGCGCACAATGTGTCCTTAGGGCTTAACCCCTTCCGGCCCGCGCTGTAGCTGGGGGACAGGAGGCGGCTGGGTTATGTCGGTGGCCAGCCTGGAGGTGTTCGCTGCCTTTCGACTGTGTGGGCAGGAAGGGACAAGCTGCTTCCAGCCACAAGGGAGCGGGGAGGGGGGGAAAGAGATGAGCTCTGCAAAGACGCAGGCCAGGTCATCCCTTCCCTCACCCTCCTCCCCTGCAGCTAGAAGCAGCTCCCATCCTTTCCCGCCCGCACAGGGCCAAAAGGCTGCTGCTGGCCACATTCTGGTGCGACCCCTGGCAGCAATCTGTGGGGGGAAGACATGTGACCCTGCGTGCCCCCTCATGTGTTGCCTTGGGAAGACGCAGCGCCAGGTACCAGGAGACGCGGGTCCATCCTGGGGGCTTAGCCAGGCCTGGAGAGCATTGGACAGGGAGGGTTAGGTCAGCCGGTCATTCTCCCATGTGAGAGAGGTGAATGGGAGTGTGTGTGTCACCTCTCCCAGTGTGAACCCTAAAGCCTTAAAGATAAGAACTAAATAAAAAGAATCCAACTACGCAGTATTTCTTTGAACAGGGGCTCAGTCAACTTGATGTTCATTTGAATGTTTGTATTGCATAGTTCTGATGGATTGCCGTTGAACTCATTTGAACAAAAGTAATTTTACCAGGTGTGCCGTGTTCAGCATAGGGAAATATGGTCACCCTAGTGTGACGAAGTGGAGATTTTCCCTTGTTATGCTGTATGTGAGTTTTACTGTTTTGCATGAATGCTGTGTGTGCCTCAGTTTCCCTGTGTATTGCACCAATGTCCTGATGGTGGGAATAAGGGTGTGTGACTTTCGCGGGGGTTGCTCCAGCTGCCTGGACAGATGCTATGGCCACCCCTTTGTAACCTGAGACTCAGGAGGGGGATGCAAGCAGGTGACTCTGGCCTGGGAAGAAAGACAAAGGCCGGAAGAGGAGCAACGGGCAGGGCAGGGGCCAGTCAGCTAGAAGTGAGTCACTCTCAGCTGGCTTGGGGTGCAGGGGGAGGACCAGAGCCCTGGCTCTGGGCTCCCCTCCCCCCAAGATGGACTTGGCTGAAAGTCATTGATTTCTGCACTAACACGTTCTGTTCTATGCTGTGTTCCTGTCGACTAATAAACCTTCCATTTTACCGGCTGGCTGAGAGTCACATCTTACTGCAGAGTTGGGGTGCAGGGCCCTCTGGCTTCCCCCGGAGCCCCGCCCGGACGGACTTGCTGCGGGAAGCACATGGTGTGGAAGGGGATGCTGAGCCAGGAAAACAACATGATCCTCATTTTGAAATGAGTTCCTCTCCAGGTGACTCCTGTGACTCTATTAGTGACAATGTTTTTGTTCTGTTTTCTCTCCAAACATTCAGGGATTTCAAAACGATAAAAAACAGTGGAAGGATTGGCTTGTGGTTAAAGCACGGGACTGGGACTCAGGAGATCTGGCTTCAATTGCTAGCTCTGCCAGACTCGCCGTGTAACCTTGGGCAAGTCACTTCATCTCTCTGGACCTCAATTCTTCATCTGCAAAGAGAGAGTAAAAATCCTTCCTTTGTTCAACGTGTCTACTTAGACTGCAAGCTCCTTGGGGCAGGGACTGGCTCTTAATGTATGATATTACAGTGCCTCGCACAATGCAGTCCTGAGCTCGGCTGGGGCCCACCGGTGCCATCATAACGCACAAAACAAAACAACTTTTTTCTTAGCGGGTCTCCTGTTTTTGTTTTGTATAGAGGGTGGAAGAGCAAGACTTGAAGCTGTCCTTCAGCAAGTCCAACCGCATAAATAATACTGTTGAAAGCATAACCGAGGCTCTGTTGTGCTAGCAGCCTGCAGTGCCAATAAACTAAAGTAACACTAATGAAATCACTTAACCAAGGGGAGCTTTCCCAGTCTCATTTCATAAGAATGGAGTTCAACTCAACTCCTGAAAGCAGCAATCACGCTACAGTATTAACAAAGTAAACTTCGGCCGACACAGTTTCACAGAATAACACTCACTGAGGGTTCTCTTCAAATCTCCAGCTAGCAATGTAAGGAAAAATACATGTAATGTACTGATATAATGACAAGAAAAACAGAGAAAAAGATTTATGGAGTAAATTCATTAAGTTTTCAACTTGCATTCCATGGTCCTGGAGTCCAACTCAAATTGCTGTATGAAAGCTCTTTCTCATGAATCTAGATGAAATTTAAGATTACTTTTAATTACAAAGGGTGTGGGAGACTGTTTTCATGGGAGACAAATACCTCTACACCTCTTACCAATGTGGACTGAGGAGGTTCACAACAAACAGAAATAAACTGATTTATTAGCGCCGGGACATCATTGTGTCAGGCTGCTGCAGAGTCTGAGAGTTAATCTCGTTACTTTTTACAGCCAAGTATATATCTGAGTGCCTTTCCCTGTCCTCCATCCTGCAAGTTTTAACTGGAAATTAAAATGGCATAAGTTTTATGGGAGAAAAGTTTATTCCCATAGTGGTTTTCAAATGGATTAGTGGGTTACAGAAAGATATGAAACATGGTTTTTTTTTCATTTAAAAATGCAGTTGTACTTTCAGTAACTTTTAAAATAGATCATCATGCAGTTTAACCAGAAAAACAGTTAATCACAGGAGCACTTTTTATAAGACAAATTTTCAAAGTGGCCTCAACCTTGCTTGTATTTTGGTATGAGTAAATTTGTGGGAATCATCAGTCTACACACATTATAGGTGGGGCTGGTAATATTACCTATTATTTAGGATGCCCGACCCCCTGTAAGACCCTGTTTCCAGTGGCTCATTGCTTTGTCAAACTAACTGTTTGGGCTGAAATCTTCCCTGTCACGTGTCCGCCTCCGGCTGAAGAGTGTGTGTGAGTGAGTGTAAAATTTCAGCCAAAATGGTTCAGTCATTTCTGAGAATGAAGATAGGGAAAAAGATATTGTTTTGCCCAAGTTAAAACATTCTGGCAACCTTTTCTTTGAAAAGCTCTAGTTCCCCTAATGCGTAGAAAAGGGAACTGAAATCTGGCAGTCAATGATGTGCCTTTTGCCATTCCTGTGCAAATCCACCCACATTTGGCCAAGTTATAGACCTTTGAAAAATTACACAGGCTCAGTAGACACTTATTAGGTTTTAGAGGCTAAATTCTCCCAAGATTCCATCCACATGGGGCATGCTCCAGCCTGCAACTGAGCAGGAGTTTCCCTGAAATTGCAGCTCTAGGCTCTGCTGAGTCCTGACACTGGAACTGAGGCAAGGAGCCTCTCTTCCCCGTGCTCTCAAGGTCTCCCATATTGGGCCCAGGTAGCGTGGAAGAGAGGAAGCTGCCCGATTCAAATGCAGAGGGGACAAACGCTGGAACTGTGGGTGTGTGGTGGGAGGGAGTAGATGGGACAAAGAACCTGGAACTGGAGTGGGGAGAAGAAAACTGAGATGGGAAGGGAGGAGTGAAGCCTGGCACTGGGATCCCGGGAGGAACTGCAGCTATATGGGCAAGGAGATGGACTCGTAGCCACAAAGGGAAAGGAAGGGGAGGCGACTGGGAGCCAGGAGTTACTCTGTGCTCTGAAGGCAGAATGATGAATTTCTTCACAGGCTTTCTATGGTGCTCCTCACACACGAATGAATTTCCACAGCACCCCTATAAGGTCAGGGGGTGGTATTATTTTACAGATTAGGAACTAAGGCACAGAGAGATGGAGGACAAAAGTAGCCACTGATTTTGAAGGGAAACACGTAGGACCTGATTTTTCAGAGTATTAAGCATTATATAGACATCAGCTGCAGCTGTGAGCGCTCAGGATTTCTGCAAATCAGACCCTAGGGTCTCATACATCAGGCACCCCGAAAATGAGACATACCCAATGAGTGACGACCTGTGAAAAGTCTGGTTTAAGTGACTTGCCCAACATCACATAGGAGAACTCTGTGGCGAAAGGAGGGATAGAATCCACTTCACTTTGGCAGCATTCAATTGCCTTAATCATGAGACCATTTTTTCTCTTCTTGCAAAACTCACCTCATTCACTACACACCTTCCAACTTCTGCGTGCTTCCAACTTTTCAGTGTTTGACTTTGCAACCTTAATAACATTCTCTTAATGTTGTACTTGCATGTGTAATAAAAGATAAAGATTGTACAAGCAAAATGTGTGCGCACAAATGAAGCCCTGAGCTTTTGCTTGTGCAAATTCTGTCATTCACACACACAACTGATTAACATGAATAAAATTAAATGTGCAGAGATGCAGACACAAAATAATTGCATGCAGAGATACAGAAAACGTGTCAGATTCTCTCCCCTGAACCAGGCTCTTTGCACCACTGCAGCAGTACAAAAGGGCCAGAATCTTGCCCTATCTATATAAGCTCTCAGATGGCATAAATTTGGCATGCCTGGATCTTAAGACACACCCTTTTCTTCTTGGCCACAGCATAGGAAGAGCAGAAGGGATGGGAAGAGCTGTACGGGGGTGAGGAGGTGGCATGGCTGGAAAGACATTGCATGCCGTTCTGCCAGTTCTCAAATGGCAGGCAGCCCCTCGGGGACCAAGGTCAGCATTCGGGGATTGCAGCAGCTCTAGGAATGGTTATGAAGGAGTTTGATTTCCACCTCTGGAGGCTTGGGTTCAAATTTGCTTTCAGGGAGGTCCAAAAAAGATCTCAAGGGGAACACTAGCTTACCAGTTGGCATCCTTCTGAGTTCTACAGTGGGAACTAAAGTGCCAAAAGGGCAACATTCACCCCTCACAAGGCCTGTGTGCCAACACAAGGACTTAAATTGTGCCTAGCTCTTGGGCTGGCCCTCTGCATGGGATGCCTTTCACCTGATCCGAGCAGCATGGGAAGTGTGAACACATGCATACGCACCGTGGGCCAATCCCAAATTTGGATACATAAATCTCCATGCATCTTATAACATCAGCTACCACTGGGGTATGCTACAGACACTGCCTGTACTCAGCAGTGCAGACCAGTCCCCCATTTGCTGTTTTAACATCTGCCCTGCGTTCTGCTTTCAATTTTTACAAGAAACAACAAAAAAACAACCAGATCAAGAACTGTTAAATTACTCAAAGATGCTCGAACATATCTGTTCCTTTATAGCAGTGAGGCATATAGTGTGCATATAGGTTTGTAGTTTGCAGGCAGGAGCAGCACGGGATTTTGCGATCAATATCTGCAGGGAGAGGTATCGAAGGGATTTTGTATGAAGGCTTCCCCTAAAAAATGATTTACCAGAGCAATAAAAGACCAAGTGTGTTGCTCTGACTGCATTTTAGTGCATCTAATAGAAAGAAGTTTATGGGAGGCTGAGAAGACTTCAGTCCTTTTGAAACATTTTGCAATGTCTAATCATCCTGTTGCATTGTATTTCCCAAAAGGTTCAACCAGAACACATGCATAATTGCAGGCATAGATTCTTTTCTCTAACACCTATTTTATATCCAATACTTCCTATTAGGGGACTAGATCTTGCCTTTAGAGGGGATACTTTCCATGATCTAATATTGATGTCTTTCCCACCTCTAGCTAGTATGATCCTAAAGGAAGCAGAAATTTGCTCCTCTGAATTTAAGTGTGGTGTCTGTTCTTGCGCCCTTCACAGTCAAGGAAGTTGAGAGTCACAGACTTGAACAGAAAGAAAGAAGAGGGCTGAATGTTGAGAAATGCTTTACACATGCCAGCCCAGCAGATGCAGTAAAATAAATACCAGGGCTAATACATCCTCGCACCCAAATGCGCCCTCAGGTACTGCTCTCTTGAACTGAATTCTTTCCTTGCGACTGAGATGATGATGTTATTTAATTAGTTTTCCAGGCAAGAGTTGGGTTTGCTTTAGTAATAACTGGAGTTTAGTTTGTGTTTTTAGTGGGCAGCGTTCCCTGCCCAATTACAATGTTAGATCTGTTCCTGGCATTTTTACTGTTGACTTTTCAAGTGTCGATAAATTCATTAAATGCCATGCCAACCTGCCTGGAGCTCACTCTAGCTAGCACATTGCACTTCCCCATTCTCTGATATTTTGGGGACTGGATTTGGACAGGGAACAAGTGACTATTAAAAGCTAAGTGCCTAGATGTATTTCTAGCTTTAAAAATTGCTATTCCATGTCACGCTTCACCTCCAGGAGCTTTTGCAGGGTAATCCTTGTACTTACATCAGAACCACCAGAATAGCACAGGAAAGGCTCCTTAAGGGATGAGCGAAAGACAGCCCCAGCCACCCAGTGCCAGACAGGACTGCCTGAAGAGGTGCACCGAGCCCAAAGGAAAGGGTAAGCAGTTGTTTCATCACAGACTTACGAGGGACCCACCCTACCCGCTCTGTCACCGTGAGCCCCCGCCCGCCCCCAACAGCAAAGAGCAGCTAGATTTAAAGTTAGTGAAAATGGCAAAGTTAACAAGGAACAACGTGGACAGTTTAACTGCAGTTTCAGCCCCGAAGGACTGCAAGGAGCATGGCTGAGAACTGCCGCGCTGATGCTGAAACTTTATAGGGCTCCATTCTGCCACCCTTACTCACTTTCAATAGCCCCTTACTGTCAGCTACGTTGTGACTTATACAGGGCCCTACAGGGGACTGAAGCCTCCTTTCACACCACCCACATGTACCCCGTGCGGCAATCCAAAACCAACCTGGGTTAGGAGGCCAGGGAGTGGGTGTGAGCATGTTTGCTGGGGCTGCTATTTCCCCACCCTCAGCAAGTGGGTGGGGAAGAGGCAGGGAGAAGGGGGGGCCATGGCTTTGCCCTCCCCGCCACAGCACAGCCAAGATGGGTGAGGAAGCATATTACCTCCTGGAATAGGCTGACACAGCATTACTCCCCCCGCCCCACTATTTCCCTGACTCATTTCCTGATCTTCTTCTCCAGAAGAACAGTCACTCAGAGACATGTCTCCAAGTCACAGTTCCTTCCTAGAACTCCTTCCTAGAACAGCTATGTACTACCTGTAATTCAGGGCTGAGAGCAAACTCTGAATCCAGTATTCCCAAGGGTTCCGTTAGTACTATGGTGGAGTAGGGCAGGGCCGGCGCTCCCATTAGGCGACCTAGGCGGTCGCCTAGGGCGCTGCTATTTTGGGGGCGCCGGCGCCCCCGCCGCCCGTAGAAATTTGGGGGCGGGGCCTTCCGCCGCCGCTGTTGGGGGCGGGATTTCGGGGGCGGGACCTGCCGCCGCCTAGGGCGCCGGCAAAGCTGGCGCCGCTACTGGAGTAGGGTGCTGCTCAGCGTGAGAATAGGGCCTAATTCTGCCACCCTATACACAGACGTTGTTGACCTTTCCACTTATAACATTAAAAGATGTCAATTAATAAAAACAACTTTTTAAAAATACATAAATAAATAAAAATCATAGATGTGGCAGTATTTTATGCAACTAAAACAATACGCTGGGTAAGGCTAGGGCAGAACATTTCTTTTATCCATTAGTGTACAGTCAATATTGCAGAAGAAAACCCAGCCTTAGAGAAGGACAGATTCTCACTAGGTTAACTGCAGGGGCCAAGTTGGGGAATGAAGCTCTCAAAGAAATTACTCAGGGGATTCCTTTGTTGCGTAGCAGAGGGTATCTACAAATAGTTACAACATCTATTGCAGGGGTAGGCAACCTATGGCATGGATGCCGAAGGCGGCACACGAGCTGATTTTCAGTGGCACTCACACTGCCCGGGTCCTGGCCACCGGTCCAGGGGGCTCTGCATTTTAATTTAATTTTAAATGACGCTTCTTAAACATTTTAAAAACCTTATTTATTTTACATACAACAATAGTTTAGTTATATATTATAGACTTACAGAAAGAGACCTTTTAAAACATTAAAATGTATGACTGGCATGTGAAACCTTAAATTAGAGTGAATAAATGAAGACTCGGCACAGCACTTCTGAAAGGTTGCCGACCCCTGGTCTATTGTCACAGTACATGGGATGCCACACTGATACACAGTCAGAAGGGATCATTATGATCATCTACTCTGACTTCCTGCATACAAAAGCCATAGAATTTCACTGAGTGGTTCCTACATCAAGTCCATAAACTTATACTTGAGCAATAGTGTACAGTTTAGAAAGACACCAGTCTTGATTTAAAGTTTTCAAGTGACAAAGAATCCACCATATCCTTGTTCCATTGGTTAACTGCCCTCACTGCTAAAAAAATAAATAAATTGTGCCTTATATCTAGTCTGCATTTGTGTAGCTTCAGCTTCCAGCAACTGGATCTTGTTCTGCCTTTGTCTGCTAAATTAAAGAGCTCTCGACTATTGGAAATCTCTTCCCCATGCAGGTACTTAGACCTTGGCTGAGTCTCCTCTTTACCTCCTCTTGGATATACTAAATACACTAAGCTTCTCTAGCCTCTCACTGAGAGGCAGGTTTTGTAGACCTTGAATCATTCTTGTAGCTCTTTTCTGAACCTCTTTCAGCTGGTCAACAACCATTTCAAAGTGTGAACACCAGAAATAGAACCAGTATTCCAGCCTCACTAATGCCAAATGGGGCATGGATCGGCATTTATGTCACACTTTCCATCAGTACCCGGCCCGGCCCAGGGAAGCGAATGATCCAACCACTGGACCAAATTCGGTGATGAATCCTGGTCACGTGCCACCTGAGGCACGTTGCGCATACATTAAGAAGAATGCCATATGCAGTGGCAATATCATCTCCCTACTTTTACTCAATATTCCTTTGTTCATACATCCAAAGGTTGCCCTTGCTTTCGTGACCACCTCATTAGACTGGGATCTCAAGTTCAGTTGCTATCCATCATGACTCAAACTGATCAAAAAAAGTTTGGCAACACTTTCGTTTGTTCCGCATCAGAATGAAAATTAATTTTGAAATCTCAACATTTTTTGCAAACAGAATTATATTCCACCCCATCCTAACCATAACCTAAGTCCTCTTCTGAGTCATTGCTTACCAAAACACAGCTCCCCATCTGCTAGTGACACCTGCTTTCACCTGTATTAAAATAGATTGTTCAAGTGAGCCCACCTTACCATGCAATCCAGATTGCTCTGTGGAACTGGCTTGCCCCCATCCTTATTTACTACTCCACTGATTTTTGTGTCATCTGCAAACTTTACCAGTGATGATTTTATATTTTCCTCCAGATCATTGATAAAGATATTGAATAGCCTTGGGCCATGATCCAATACTTGTGGGACCCTAGAAACCCCCTACTGGATGATAATGATTCCCCATTTACAATTACTTTTGAGATCTGTGAATGAGCCAGTTTTCAATCCATTTACCATGTGCTACATTGATTTTGTATGGTACTAAATTTTTAATCAGAATGTTGTACAGTACTGTCAAATGCCTTGCAGAAGTCGAATTATATTATGTCAGCAGTTACCTTTGTCAAGCAAATTTATAATCTAATTAAAAGCAACATCAAGTTTCTTTGACAAGAACTATTTTCCATAAAACCATGTTGATAAGTATTAATTATGCTGCTATCCTTTAATTTTTTACTGACTGCATCCTTTACAGGGCTGGCTCCAGGCACCAGCTGAACAAGCAGGTGCTTGGGGCGGCCACTCGGGAGAGGGGCGGCACGTCCAGCTATTCGGCGGCAATTCGGCGGAGGGTCCCTCACTCCCGCTCGGAGCGAAGGACCTCCCGCCGAATTGCCGCCGCAGATCGCAATCGCGGCTTTTTTTTTTTTTTTTTGCTGCCTGGGGCAGCAAAAACCCTGGAGCCGGCGCTGATCCTGTATCAGCCTGTCCATGATTTTGTCCAGGATCAATGTCAAGCCAACTAGCCTATAATTACCTAGGTCATCCCATTTACCATTTTTAAATATTGGCATATTAGCTTTTTTCCTGTCTTCTGGAATTTCTCCACTATACCCAAATTAACTAAATATTGACATCAATGCTCAGAATTGTTGGGTGCAAGTTGTCTGGTCAAGCAGTTTTTAAAGTATTTAACTTTAGCAGATGGTGTTTAACATCATCCTAAATTATTGTTGGAATAGAAAATATTTTATTATCACCATAAGCTGTGAGTGCGTCAGCCAGCTTCTTTCCAAATGCACAACAGAAATATTTATTGAACACTTCTGCCTTTTCTGTATCATTATTGACAATTGCATCATCCCTACCTAGTAACAGAGATATATTTTCTAGAATATTGTTTGTTATATATTTTAAATCCTACTTATTGCCCTTAATCCTACTGGTAATAGATTTTTTTCACTGATATCCTTAGCTTCCCTTATCAACTGACTATTTCATAACTGCTAATTGCTCATGATTGTTTCCAAGTTTTGTCTTTTTCCATTTGTTTTATATACAGATGCAATTATTTTATTGCTGCTTTCACTTCCCTTCTTAACCAGGAAGGTTTTTTAACCTTCTTTCATTGTGGCTTTTTAGGCATCAGTAAAGTTTTTTTAAACAACTCCCAATTATTACATTTTTTGTTTACATTTTTCCTGAATCAATTTTGCTCATAATTGTTTTCAGCTTTGGGAAATTTGCCATTTTAAATCACCAAGTATGTAAGTTATACATTTTATGACTCCCAATTGCCTTCGCTAGTGCGAGCTGCCTTGACAGGAGGGAGGTCAAATAGATTTAGTTGCAATGCCACTTCATAGGGTCTTGTTTCATATTCTTGGCTCCACTGTTTGCTAGCGAACTGGGCTCTCACACAGAAACAGGCAATGTCACCATCATGCATATATTTCTTTTGGATCTTCCTCAATTTAAAGTAGGAAACTAGGACCACTGATTGGTCTGAAAAATAGAAGTGAAACACTAAATTATTATGAATTTGTTTTTATATTATTATAGCATCTACCTCAGTGGCCCTTTGTACTAGGTGCTGTACAAACGTACCACAAGAGACAATCCCTGACCTAGAGCTTGCACTCTATAATCAGACAAAGGAAATACTATTGTTTCAGTTTTACCAATGGAGAATTGAGGCACAGAGAGATTAGATGATTTACCTACAATCACACAGGCAATGCAGGAATTGAACTCAGCCCTCCCATGTCATATCCAATGTCTTAGCTACAAGACCATCCTTCCTCTGTAGCAATCAGCATAAGCAAGGCAGGACACTTTTTAGTCAAGACAACATTAACACATAGTCGCTAAATATCCATAACGCAGCCAGTTGGCCTGCAGAATTTAACTAAGCTCTTTCATGAGATGATTAAGTAACTCAATTGTTAACTCGAAACTGAAAAACTTTTATAAAAATGGCAATCATGCTATGTAAATCCAATGCAGGGACTAGTATCAGAGGGGTAGCCGTGTTAGTCTGGATCTGTAAAAGCAGCAAAGAATCCTGTGGCACCTTATAGACTAACAGAGGTTTTGCAGCATGAGCTTTCGTGGGTGAATACCCACTTCTTCGGATGCAAGATCCAATGCAGGGACTGACACTCTTATTTGCTGGAATAAACACATTCCAATTCAAATGTTGGTTCATTGACTGATTTAAAATGGAGCTCGTTTAAAATGGGGTGAAGTTTTTGGCATCCTACAAGCAGAAGTTCACGTAATGTGCCATACCAGAAGATCTCAGTGTTCCTGCCTCCAAACTTCCAGCCAAAATAGTCGTTTATTGGTGATGGTTTAACATTGCAGCCCTGTGAGAAATCAGGCATGTCCCATGATATATGGGAAATAATTTTCCTATTGGCAAGTTTTTAGGAAAATTGCAAAATATTTTGCCTAAAACAGAAGGAGTTTCAGCCTACTTCTTGCAGGAATGTGCAGGGGGGGGGGAAACGACAGAAGGCTACACTACAGTTTCCAGTGGATTTCTGTCAAACACTGTTTGAAAGAGCTAGCATGCAATACCAAGCATGTCATTGTAGTATGATTACTGATAGGACCTGTAACAGCCTGACACAGCATTGCTCCAGCCTCCTGTGCTAGCCGTTGAGGCACATCGCCCCGTTCTCGGCCAGGAGAAACAGATAAACTTGGAATTTAGCACAAGGAATGGGGACACAGAGCAGCAGTCCTCCGACGGTCACCTTGATCCTCCCATATGAACAGGCAATGCTGGGTGTACAGCTGCACTGCAAAGAACAGCCAGGAGAGAGCGTAGAGGCAGCTTAACGCCTGTTCCTGTTGCCTCTCTGGTCCCTTGTAGCCTGGGGGCTGCTCTGACTTAAATCAGCTGCAGATGATCCCAGGGGAGTGAACAAGCACTTGAGGAGGGGCGTGGCACATGCTGCACACCCGTTCTCCAGCCACATCCCCTTTTCTCCTGCCACGTCAGCAGCCGTGGGGTGAGTTATGTAAGAACCCCTAGCCCCCTTTTCTGTCACCAGAGAATCACCGTGGCGTGAACCTCCCTGGGGGAATTAAGAGAGCATTAGATACAGATAATGCCCCTGGTGCCACCTGGATTCCGGAGAGGAAATTGAAATTTGGACTCCTGCCTTGGGGGCTTTTCCCATTCCCAATCCCCCTATTCAGAGACAGGCTACAACTGCAGTCTGTACTTGAAGGAGCACAGCAGGAAATGCTCTGTCCTAGTGTCTGTGGGGGTGCACGCCACCCAGGAGAGGGCACAAGGGGGTGAGGTCATGGCTTCACCCCTCTCCCACAGCCCGGGGAGCAGGCTGGCCATTCTGCAATGGGAGGGGAGCAGATTACACCATGCAAAGGGGTAGCATGGCATATACACTTCTCCTGTGTGCCAGGGAGTCGATGTGCTCTGGAGACAATCCCTCATGGAGCTCCCCCTAGTGGTGCAGCATCACACTACCTCCCAAGAAGGTAAGACAATAAACAACACAAGTACAACCTTGCTGTGCAAAGGCTACAGGGTAATGGACTGAGCACAGGCCAGGAACCCAGGCTGTATTTTTTCCCTAATCCTGGCTCTGCCACTGAATCACAGCTAGGCCCAACGCGACAAAGGCATCCATTCGTCATTGGCGTCCCAAGCTAAGACACCAGGAATTTGATTTGCAGAAGTGCCAAGGACCCACAACTTTCACTGACTTTGGCTGGAGTCACAGATGTCTCAGCACCTGCCTGGCAGCAGCTTTAATCTGCCTTGGGGCCATGGGTAACCACTCCCCCTGGAAAACCATCTTCCAGGACAAACATGTTAGACATGCACAGCTGACATCACTTTTTTGGATGCTTTTCAGTGCAAAGTCTGCGGCCGCCACTTAAAACGCATATATTGTATGACTATGTGGTTCATGCTTACGGAAATATGCCCTAAACATTGTCCCAAGTCAGTGGAATGCATTGTATTTCGTTTTGGCGAGTTCTGCTGCTTTTAGTGCAAGCTTTCGAAGGAAGGTGCAAAACACATCAGTGAATCATTGGCGTCAGAGCTGGTCAAATGTCCATTCTCCCTCTCCCCAAATATCTGCCTCCTTTCAGAAATTCGGGTAATAAACGTCATCTGTTACCAATTACACTGCACAACTCAAACCATAGTGCTTCACAGCTGGCAGTGCACTCGGTTTCTGTGGCTCCAGGCAGAAATGTAGCTCTATGTATCTCCAAATATTTGCCTGAAAACACTCTTTGGATCAGCTTTTCTGACATTTGCTTGACTGATTTTCAAGAAACACCCACCCTACCATAGCTATCCCGCTACGCAGAGAACTCCATGCAGGCTAACATTTCAGACCAACTTCAGATTACCAACTCTCCAGGGACCTAGTCTCTTCTCACTGAGCCAGATTCTGATCTTAGCTACATACATGTAAATCTGCAATACGGCTAGGTCCTCTTGGATTTACATCAGTATAAATGAAATCAGAATCCGGCCCAACGCATTAATGTAACTTCCATTAACTTCGGTGAGAGTACACATACCCACACGTCCCCCCGACCCACCTTATACACACACACGCTTGCGCAGATCCCTACGATTGTTCTCACTTATAGTACTACCTAAGGCAATCCAATGACCCTTCCATTTGGTGAGCACTTAGTATTCCCTCTAGATACCTGCAAGGAAGCCAATGGAAGACTCTCCAATGATAATCAATACTGAATTATATCACGCAGTAAGAGAAGATGTTTACTTCTCTTTTCCTCTGCTACTTTACTGAAATATTTATCTTCAGATAAGCTTCCTTCTCCCTTAATTAAGTGCAATCTCTCTATTTTATATACTTACGTAAAATCATAAAGCAGGGTGCAATATTGTTTGGTATGCACAACCTATTGGTTTGCTTCAGAAAGTTTTTTGGGGGCGGTCGGAAGGACTGCCATGTTCTTATCTTGAAAGCTGATACCTTCTCCTGAATATAACATATCGTTGTACTGTCATCCCATAAGCACGTACTCCATCACACACTATTCAACTGGCCGCCTGCCAGCCTAATATTAATTCAGACTCCTTATTAACTTCAGTGTTGCACAAACCTCGGTGTAGGAGCTAATGAGAAATCAGGATCTGGCGCCACAGTTGGAATGCAATCAAACCTTGAAGCTCCTTTCCGACCCATTATAAAAATTACAGTGTGGAAAGTGAGTTTAATGTTGTGGAGTGCTTAATTGTAATATCAGTAAATGCTTTGATCTGGGTGACTCTTGACATCACAGAATGAGGAAACTCCCTTAATGATTTGTAAAAAACGCACAAATGGTTGGGGAGGAAATTTGCTTTATATATATAAAAAAAGTTATTAACTCTTCCAGAGAAGTGTTTGGGGTTTTGTTTTAAGTGGATCAGCATCACTCAGCTTAATAAAAAACACTGGAATCATTTTCAGAACAAATGGCTGCACAGCAGGCCAGACGGCGTTTGTTGGGGATTTAAAAAATAATAATTAAAGGCTAGATCACGCCCTTAGCACAGCCCTGAGTAAGGGGTGGTGCATGAACTGCATTGCCCCAGAAGGAGCTGTGCTCCAAAGACACCCCTCTGAGGCATGATTCCTTCGGAGCCCGTTTTCTCCCTACTTGTGGGAGAAGTATGTGTTAGCCCATTATCACATGCAGATTAGCCCACCATTGAATCCACCTAGCCCCCTGGTTGGCACAAACAGGAGTGAAGCCATGACTCATCTACTCCCCGCTCTTCCCCATCCACCTGCTCAGGAGGGAAGGAGCAGCTGAACGGAGGTCTCACTGTGCTGGGGACCAGTACCCCAGATCCAGGTAGCAACAGGGAGGTAGAATCTTTACTCCCATGCACAGCCCTGTCTCCCAGCTTGCGTATCAAGCACCGGCCCTGTCTCCCAGATGGAGGCCTAAGTATTTCTATTGACACAGGATAATGTCATGTACTCTCTCATTAACCCCTCCTTACGCAGCACCAAAGGCTCACACAGTCTTAACAAAAATTTTCAACCGCTTTGCTGGGCCTCCTGAATATCAAACTTAACATCAGAGATGCAATTTCCTGCACCTTGGGTTGCAAGCAAGAGTCCTGCCACAACGGATCTGGCACAATGTTGTCCACAGTGACGTACAAAACAGCCCAGCCCAGCACCAAACTCATGGCGTGGTGGGAGTCAGAAAGCGAATCTCCCATTCAGATTTGAAAGAAAAAGGTGGGCCTAATTTATTCAACCCGGGCCACTCCATGAGTCGGTGAAAGAGCTGGGATTAGGACTCAGGGACCCCTTATCCCAGCACAGGGCTCAGTCCACTATGTCAGGCTGCCTCTAAATAAGCAACCCAACCTGTTATCCTGATAACAGAAACTGCACCTGCTTTTGGAGAACGTAAACCTTTGGCTTGGTCCTACAGGGCAATGTCCTTCCCCCACCTCTGCAGGCAGTCTCCTGAGAAGTTAATGAATGGAATCAAGAATAACTTCTGACTCCAGGCTGTGAAATCTCCATTTAGAGCAGTATCAGGCAGAGAACTCTTGAATGGCAGGCAGAGGGGCCTAGAAGCAAAATGGCAGCCTCAAGGGATCCCAGAGATCTTATAAACCACAGGACTAGTGATCCCATTCCCATTCCACTGGGATATACACACTTCCCCGCACCAGGGAAAAACCTCACAGAGCTTCTTTCCCTCATAACTCCTCCTCACAGAACAATCTGGCCTTAATAGCTAAAGAATTAGTCCTAAGGGGAAAAAAATGCCTCAGACTTTTGTCCCAGGCTTAACCAATTTAAGCTCTGAAAATTTCTAGTTAAATCTGTGTTTATTTTTGGCTGGAGAAGCTGGTTCTGTTGGGGCATCAAACCCACCCAGAATCAGGAAAGGGTACAAGAGACTCTCAAATGAAAGTTTCCCACAGAGATTTCCTGCCCAGTTCTAGTCCCCAAAGCTTGGGACAAGTTCCAATAAAGTTGCAGGAGGGCAGCCAGAATTTTGGATCCATTCTCAGAACTGAATGAACCAGTACAAGTAACTACAGAACCAATTCACTGGGGCCCCTAGAGGTGGCACCTGGGCAGGCCTGAGGCACCTCCCGTTAAATTCAATCTGTTGAACTACAAAGCTGGACCTATAAAATTGGAAGCCAGGCTAGACATTTGACCCACAGACTCAGCCACTCCAAGCAATGGGAAACAACAGCTCAGCACTGCGTTAAAACCCAATCCCTACTATAAATACCATCCATCAAGAATGTTTGGTTATGCTTGGGTATGAGGTCACTGCATGCCCTTAACACTGTTTTCCTATTTGGTGTAATGGCCTTGCAGAGGCAGAGTGGTCTAGCAGATAGGGCAGGGGATTGAGAGCCAGAAGAGCTGGGTTCCATTCCCAGACCAGCCACTGACCTACTGTATGACTTTGAGCAAGGCACTTCACGTCTCTCTGTTTCTCTTCCCACCCTTTGTCTATTTAGACTGTATGCTCTTGTGGTAAGCACTGTCTCTTATCTAACCAAGAATGGGGCCCCTAAGACACTAGCACAGGGGTAGGCAACCTTTCAGAAGTGGTGTGCCGAATCTTCATTTATTCACTCTCATTTAAGGTTTCGCGTGCCGGTAATACATTTTAATGTTTTTAGAAGGTCTCTTTCTATAAGTCTATAATATATAACTAAACTATTGTTGTATGTAAAGTAAATAAGGTTTTTAAAATGCTTAAGAAGTTTCATTTAAAATTAAATTAAAATGCAGAGCCCCCCGGACCGGTGGCCAGGACCCGGGCAGTGTGAGAGCCACTGAAAATCGGCACGCGTGCCATAGGTTGCCTACCCCTGTACTAGCATAACACAAACAGCACGATGAAAGTTCCCCTTGCAAAGCATGTGAAGTGCAGGGAATTCACCTTTTTCCCAATCCTAAATCTCAATACATTCTACAAACAATTCAACCTCCATCCCCGACTGAGTCACCAACCTGGATTGCTGAGCGTCGATGTTTTGCTTCTAACATCTCCTTTTTCCCTCCACACCTTTGTGACTTCCCTTTTGGTAAATATTTCAACTTTGGAGGAGTCTAGCCAAGGTAGATTTAAAAAGAGAGGGAGAGAAAAAATATCAATCATTTACCTTAAGTTCCCGAGGGAAGAGGCTCGGAGAAAGAACAGCAAGGTAAAAAGTTAAAAATGGCAGAACCACAGCAAAATGTTCTTTGAAGAGCATCCAAATTTATTTCTTCCAATTTTGAGGCCCTTGCAACTAGTGCCAGAGCTTTAAAAAAAAATTCCTAATTGGCTTCCAAAAAGTGAATTTTTCAGCATTGAGCCAAACTACTCAATGTTAATTTGGTTATCTGGCAAAAAATAACACTAATACTTGTAACTGAACCACTGCCATCTGCATTGAAAAGATTCCGGTCAGCTTATTTCCCAGTCCAAGAATTACAGCAGATACCCCTGACTATTTAAAAAAAAAAGTGCATTTGTTCTTTTAAATATCTAGCATGTAAGAAAGCTTTGTGGGAAACCTGTAACCCATGTCCTGATGGGATATCTTGTAAACGACAGGAGATGAGGTAACAAAAAGTCATATATCAACTGGATAAACATTTAAATTTCAAGTATCAATTTCATTTCCTATCGTAAATGCCCAACCCCCAACCGGGGACGGTATTCAGAAAGGCAGTCCAGGGATGACGCATCTTTCATTTGTCCTACACAAGATAAAGGAGACTGTGAAAAAATGCTGGAGATGCCTCAAAACATACCACGATGAAATGCCTCAAGACCACCATTGCAAAACGTAACCGAGTTTACCAAGGGATCTACCAGCACTAATAGCGCAAACCGACCTGGCTGGCAAGTCCCTTGGTGAAGACAGTTGTGTGACAATGGCAGAACACTGATCGATACAATCCCCAACCTTCTCCTCAGCAGGAGCACAACATAAGGGCCTGCAGAGACTACTGAATGGCAGCATCCACTGAGAAGCTGCCAGAACCCAGCCCTAGATGTGCCCCTAACTAGCTTTCCCATGTCTCATAGAGCGTCTGAGGCACAGCCAGATCTAGAAACCAAGTCTCCCCATTCCCACACCTTTGCTTTAACCACAAGACCATCCCTGCCACTTGTACAGCCTCTTAGTCAAGTTGGTTGCATATTCTCTTCAGATGCTAGGGATGGGTTACACTATGTGACGCAGAAGCACCACTCTTCCCCTCCCACACTCATTGAATCAGCTGAGCCACCACTAATTATATTTTGGATGGCTCCTGAAAACCATGTCTTCAGATAATTGGACAGTTGGTTCATTCAAAGCCTGCTGAAAGCACATTCAGAGCAGAAGGAGGGGTGATGTTTGCAATGTTTATTTGGATAGTGCTCTTCAGCAGGAGAGGTAATTCTCTAGTTAAAGCTCTCACTAATGGACCCAGCAATAGCTTGGAAATTCTCCTCCCAATTGAAATGGTTTTGGCCACACTGGCATTTACCCACCAGCATACAGCAGAGCCAATGCTGCCCCACAGCAGCTCAGGCAGAGATTGTTCCTCATGAAGACAACTGCTTCCCCTCCTGCCCCTTCCATCCCCCAAGCAGATCCACATGCATGGGGGACTGTGGAGTCTGCGCCCTCCTTGTGCAGCTGCCCTGTTCATGGGCCAGTGGAGAGAGAGGGGGAATTAAGGCTTGGCCCTCGCTTCCCTCTGTTCCACCTTCCATCTTTGGGGAGCCGTTCATCTCTAAAGGTGGGTTGAGGGAGTCTCCCCTCCTCTCCCCCAGGTAAGAGGCTGAAACTGACATGGGAAGGCTCCTCACACACTCACGCTCTCCACCAGCCCACGCCCACACAAGACCCTGTCAAAGTCTAGCCCTTTACAAACAAGGCCAATTGAAAGAGCACAACCATGGGGTGCATGGGCCACCTTTCTGTCCCGGGGCATAGCCTTGGGCCAACAGCAGGCCACAGGGCATGGTGCCTGGAATATGAACTCTGAAAACCCCTATCCATGGTACTTGGAGGGCCAAGACCGATATCAATCAAATGGAATTGTAACTGATTTTGCTTTTCATCCCCTCATAGAATCTCAGGGTTGGAAGGGACCTCAGGAGGTATCTAGTCCAACCCTCCCTTCCATTAGATGTGTTTTTACTCTAGGGCACTGTGAGCCAATCCTTTTTCTGTGCCAGAGAAGGGCAAACTCACCTCCACTAAGAAAAAAACCCAGATTTAATGGGGGGAAGAAAAGCATAGAGTAAACACATATTTGATGAGTGGGGGAAGCATACTCAGAAAAAAATTCGTTCTTCTTTTTCTCAATCTTCACACACACACACACACACAAAAGTGGCTCCGAAACCTTTAGGCTTTCTACATTAGCCATCCAATTCTGGGCTTTAAAAAAACCCCGGCTTTCCCATGGTCAAATTTAATTGTGAAGTCATAAACATGGTTGGAGTTTGATGCTCAATAGGTTCATGTTATTCTACTGGGATTAGCAAAGAGTACACTGGAAATGGACATAATAGGCTTATTGGAAAATAGTATGTTGCCTGTAACGCACAAAGTTCAAACCCAAAATGTACCAGGGAACCAAAGCCTCAGAATCTTCATACATCTCCTCACAGAGCAAAGGTCTCCTCTAGCTTTGACTACATTTTTATGAAAAGAAACACGCAAATAGGATGAGCTCCAATTAAGGCAGGTTTGGGGCATGCCACAGATTTGAGTCATAACCAGTGTGCCTCTCTGCTGATTTTACTTTTTTAGGTAAAATGTGAACTAGTTTTAAGTTACAGCTGAACATCCAGACTAAGAATTCTACCTTGATGAATGTACAGGACACCCAGTGATATTCTGCATGGCACTGAGATGATAATGCAGATCTCCAAGGTAGCGCTCAGCAAAACAAGCAAAGAAGTACTACAGCAGTTTGTCATCCTGCTGTACGCATAAACGACCCCAGCAATTCTGCAGATGTCTCGTTAAGCACTGTGGGTGGTTTGCCTACTATCAAGGGTAACACGGTTTCTTTTTCAAAGGAAGTGTTAAAACGTAAAGAGAAGTGAAGGAAACATGCGTTATCATTTTTGGTCATTTGGGGGGAGGGCTAGCTCAGTGGTTTGAGCATTAGCCTGCTAAACCCAGGGTTGTGAGTTCAATCTTTTAGGGGGGCACTTAGGGATCTGGGGCAAAATCAGTACTTGGTCCTGCTAGTGAAGGCAGGGGGCTGGACTCAATCACCTTTCAGGGTCCCTTCCAGCTCTATGAGATAGGTATATCTCCATAGATTATTTCAAGAAGGCCTATAACGTCAGTATTGACTTTACCTAAAAGACAATCCGTGTTTCAATTTCTAATCATTCGTTAAGAGCAAAACCTTCCACTTGTGTTATAGCTTTCAGCAGGACCGGCTCTAGGCACCAGCAAAGCAAAAACGTGCTTGGGGCAGCACAATTCCAGGGGCGGCATTCCAGCCATCCTCTTTTTTTTTTTGCTTTGGCACTTGTGCTCTTGGAGCGGCAAATTTTTTGCTTGGGGCGGCAAAAAACCTAGAGCCGGCCCTGGCTTTCAGCCTTCAAAAGGGCTGGTGATGCTCAAAGCATTACATACAGTGGAATCTTTGTCAGTGCGTAACTACTAAACACACACAACGTACAACAAGAAAGGCCAAAAGCCGCATTTTAAGCATGCAACTGCTGAAGCCTGTTCAAGCACAATACACAGGCAGGAGACATTTTCCCAGGGCCGCCTGCAATAAACACAGAGACCTTAAACTACAGAAACACGAAAAGAAAAAAATTGTCACAATAAACAGAGTCTGGATGGTTTTCAGAGGAAACCAAGAGTAACCCAGAGAAGGACTGGTGCTAGTTAGACACTCTGGTGGCAAGCTGTGGCCCTGGAGAGATTGATAAACTACAGGAGGCACCATCATCCTAAGTGAATATGGGAAGTCACGCATCAGTACATAACCTCCATGCTAGCAGGCCATACCTATTGCAAAAAAACCTATCAGGTTATTGAGCAATTAGAGTTCAGTACACTTTCACTAGGAGACATAGAGGAGCCCAGCTTTAAAATAAGGTGATCCAACACAGTTATTCATCAGGAAATAAGCACTATAAAGTTTACGAGCCTGATTCTGATCTGATCCCAGTGTAACTGTGTTAACTTCAGTGGATATTTATATTTGTATACATGAAAAACGTTAATTCCAGTTATCCATCTCTCTTGGTTCTTATAGAACATGTGATTGGATTGGGCCCAATCCCAGTCCTTTCCTCAGTCAAAACCCCTACTTAATTCAGTAAGAGTTCTGATTCAGTAGGGGATGCAGAATTAAGGGGATGGGTTCTGATCCTGCTCCCACTAAAATGGGAGTTTTGCCATTGACGCCAATAGGCAGAATTATGCCTATTCACATAAAAGGTATATTTCAGTTAACAACTACACATCAATTTAATCTTTAAAACTCAGCTTTAATAGAAATCAGATTCAACGTCCCCCAAGTACCTCGTCAAGTAATTGGTGCCCGGGAGGAAACGTATAAATGATCAACAGGGACAAAGTTAAAAGAGTCTATAAAATCCCATCTGAGTACAAAAAGTTAAGAAAAACTCTGTCGAGAAAACATTTCAGATTCCAATCCAAAAAAAGTAACATTTATTATGAAGCCTTTAAAATTGACAATGAGGGAATTCTTCACTGTGGTCTTGCCCTCCCTTTCACCCTACAAAGTAATGCTGTATGGAGGCAGAGTAAACACTATGTGCTGTATTTTCCTAAATAAAGCAAGGAAAAAAACAGATCAATGTCTATTCTGCTGCCAGCAGATATGGAGTCAATTAAAAAACTAAAATATACAATAACTTAACTCTTTGTATGAAGCTCCAGGCATATCAATACTGGAAGGAGGGATTTACATTCCATAGAAAGAATTTTGCAGCACCCTGGATTTTGGTGGGCTGGGACACTTTTTTTCTTAATTTCAAACTGTGTGTGTAAATTTGTTGTTCCAGAATGGGACGCCCCAGCCAGATCCAGGCAGTATTCAGGCAGTATGCAAGTTCCCTCCCTACGCAGTTCTACCAATGAACCTCATGAGGCTTATTTTTATACCAGAAGCAATATAAATGTCCAAGATAATGCCTATTGGTAATGTCCTTACCCAGAATGTATGCCTTCAAACCACTGAGAATTTTTGTTCCCCTGAATAAACTAGAAATGTGCTCAGGTCCCGAGGTTTAAACCGCCCACACTTTTCAGCTTTGGGTTGAACGTTTTCTGTTTCACTTTACAGTCTACTTTGCTTCCTATTCTCAGAGCCATATCAAATGGTCTCATGACCTTCAACACTTCCGCTCCCTCAAGTTCTCACCACGACTCCTACCACTCACACTGGGAATCTCCATTAGTGTTAGAATTGGGTCCGAACCAAAACTCTAGAACAAAAGACCTTGGAATTTTGTGGGGATGGGCCAGGTTAAAAAATCTGAACTTGGATCTGGGTCTCAATGTAAGTGGCCTAGCAATGAACCCACCTGGAATTCTGGAGCGTTTGAAAGATGGATCCAGATTTTGTAGGTGGAACTCAAATGCAATTGTAACAAAAGTATTCAGCATTCACGGTATATGATGCAATCAATTTACCAAGGTAATTCTGTGGGCCTGACTGATATAGTCAATGTTCCTGTGATTTATTCTGACCTCAGGAGAAGCAGCTGCTAAGCCTGAACACACGCTCATGCTATGCTGCAACTGCATATGCTGTATGGCCAAGCAAGATTTCCACCTGCAAATTCTGAATCAAATTTTTGAAAACTCAACCTTTACTCAGGAAAAACTCCATTGACTTCAATTTTTGACTCCCATTGGCCTCAGAATTTTGCCTGAGTAAGAACTTAATAAAGGGCCAAATCTTGAAGACTAAGGAGCTAAGTATGTACGGAAATCCTCTGGATTGCATTACACACTCCTACGTTTCCAATCCACTTTGTAAACACGGCACAAATTTGGGAGAAAAAAAATCTGGGCTTTTTATAATGCAAAGAAAGGAGGAGTGAAACAATGAAAATATTCTACGGGTATTGGGAGCCTGCGTCTCTGCAGAGACTGAAAACATTGATACTGTACAAATCACTACCCCTGATTACAGTGCACACACTTTTCCCCTCCTGCTTCGAGGCTGAGTATTCAGGTTTACTTTCTTTTTTGGAAAATGAGTATATAATGTACATGCTGTGTGATGGAGCATGGCCAGTGTGGTATGAGAAGTGAATGGTTGGCTGCATAATAAAGACTCATGTTATTGGTATGTCGAAGGAGCCTATGGTCTTAGTCCAGCCCTATGAAATTCTTCACACAGGACTTAACATCACAGGCCTCCCCTTCCACGCTCCCTTCTGTTTATCCAATGTCTGAGAAATGTGGGATTGAATCCCAATCCTGCACCGGAGGCACTCAGCAGCTCATACAACTGGACCTGCAGTAACACAGCCAGCGCCAGACAAGGCAAAATCATTTTCATGGACCAAAGCAGAAGCTAACTCCAAAAGGCATTCCAGACTTTTCTCCTGAGCTGTTACATTTTTGAGTCAGTATAATGCAGGATTTTATGTCTTGGTTTTGATAAATCAAGCCTAGCTAAAACCCATTTACTGTCTTTATAAGTTAGTAAGCACAGAAAGCCATGTTCTTTGTGACTGAAATCCTCCGTACCTGCAAAAAGTCAGAGTACTTGAGCCCTATGCAAGTGGAGTGGGAAGCATCCAGGGGCATGAATCCATGGCTAGGTACAAAGCTGCTGCACAGCCCACTTCTCTAACCCAGCAGCTGCTAGTCCAGCCGGTGGGCTACAATAGCAGCCACAGACTCTTTGTGCCAGTGTGCAGGCCCCTGGGGTCACTAGATCTCCATATATGTCCACGTAAAGCCCCTGGTACATCCCTATTGTGGCATTCTAGGCCAGCCTATGCAGAGACAGTAGATACCCTTGTCACACTTCAGGGCAACTGCACATGTACTCCCCCTCTATGGTCCACCAAGAGCACCCGGGTTTCTGGCTCCTCAGAGTCTCCTCTCTTGGGCAGAAACACTTGTCTCTCTCCCTCCTGACCAGGGTATTTCCAAGCTGCATAGTTCCCTAACTGTACTGTGAATTCCCCAGCAAGTCAGACTGCCTAAGCAGGCCTGCTTTGCCTTTTCCTCAGAGTATAACTTCCCACAGTTAAGTCACCATATAGCCCTTTCTAAGCAAGCACATTTATTCTGAAGGTAAAAGCATTACAGAGAAAACGTATGAAAACAATAAAAGAACCTACACATGTGCTGATCAGCTTTCCAGAGATCACTCCAACTCCAAAAAGGTCTCTGGCAGGTGAACAGTCCTTCAAACCCCACCAAGGGGTTTTTCGGTGGTCACCAGTTCATAACAGCTGTTAGCTCAGCACAAGCACCCTATGTATCTGGGAGACATTCTTTTATCCAGCCTGGGTCTCTGGTCTGGTCCTCACATACCAGGTGATCAGCAGAAGTGAGAACTTGCCTTCCTCCTCCCAATTATTTCTTAGGCACCCCACTTAGCTTTGTCTGTCTACCACATTGTTTCAAAGAGTTCTTTGATGCTCATCACACTTCCCAAGGTTTAAACTAATCACGTCTCCTAGAGAAGTTACATACAGTCCCACAATAACACTTAAACATTTGCATTTTTAATACAATGAGCTCCCTAGATACTTAGACTTAATTCAATAAGGTTTGTCCAGGATATTGAAGAAAATTGCCAAACCTGTCACAATCCTTTCCACAATAGTAGGAAGTATGCAGCTGTGGACACATGGGCCCTAAGAGGGGTGGAGGACCTTCTGCTGACCTACTGTTTCATGGGTAAATTCACCCATACATAGCACCTGATTTCCTCATTTGGATGAAGTTTTGTCAGAAAATCTCACCCCCTTGAGAGGGTTTTTTGTTTGTTTTTGTTTTTTTAATTTAAGCAATATTCAGGGAGAGTGAATGGCTGCTTCTCCTAGATCCACATGTAATGAGTACATCACTCCCATGGGGCCTACCTAAGTGAGGAAAGTCTGCCAGGCAAAACCATTCCTGAAGAAAACCAGACTTTAATGTAATTTAACGGAGTAGCAGTTTTGCATTCTTTAAGAGTTAAATAACCACTAGAAATAATCATAAATTGATCAAGCTAGGGCTTTTTTTAAAAAATGCTTTATGCGTCTAGTGTTGCTTACATAGTAACCAGAATCAGATCTCAGAGAATGATAGAACACAGGAAAGGCCCAGGAGTTTACATAATTCCAATAGTCAGGCCATGGGCCACAGAAAATCTATTAGGGACAGATTTAGCAATACTCGCAGGCTTACGCACATGCTGTGGTTTCTGCAGAGTAGAAGCTAGTTGGAGATCCTGTGGAATGAGATTCTGATTTCCTTGAAGTCTAAGAAATGTTAAAGTAGACCCTTTCTGGTGCATTCTGTTCCTTACCCTCCTGAGGTCTCTTCCAACCCTATGATTCTGTGATTAAAACTGTAGAGTCAAAGAACTCTCAGAAAACAGAGGTCAAATAGTTCAATTCAGCTGCACTCAATCTTTTCATATACCTATAGGGCCAACTTTTCAGAAATGCACTCCTATGGCTTCAAAAAACACATAGCTAAACATTTGTGTCTATCTTGGTGCTGATGCAGTTACTATGAACTCAGAATAACTATGGACAGGGTTGGTAGCACTACCTATTATTAAGGGTTACTGAGGCTTTCCATTATAAGCCAGTTTTCAGAAACTTTTAACTGAAGCTTTAACTGAAATTTTCCATGCTCGGTGTTTTCCACAGTCTGAACTATTTCGGAAAATTTCAGTCAAAAGAGTTCAGCCATTTCTAGAACCAGGCTATGGGGAAATACTTTGTTTTGCCCATGTTAAAAAATTCTGGTAACTTTGTTTTTAGAAGCTTTAGCTTCCCCATGCTTTTGAGCAGAGACTTGAGATTTGGCAGGTGGGTTGCTCTGTGCCAGGCCTTTTGTTGATCTTGTGAACTAAGAACTGGCTGGGCAAGGAGACGGGCTGGGATGAGAAGCCTGAGGAATACAGAATGGAACTCAGTAGATGAGGAGACTGGGACAAGGAGTCAGGAGTGGGGAAGAGAAATGACTGGACAGGTTGTAGGGGACAGAGCAAAACAATGAGGCTTGGAGAGAAGAGGCATAAAAGTCACAGTGAACAATAGATCACACTCTCCCCCAGAACACTCTCTCCCCCAGAACAATAGATCACACTCTCCCCCAGAACCTGGAAAAGAACCCAAGATTCCTGAGTCTCACTATTCCTCTGCTGTCAGCAAATATCTTTTAAACCCACTGGCAAAATGTTTCCNAGTAGATGAGGAGACTGGGACAAGGAGTCAGGAGTGGGGAAGAGAAATGACTGGACAGGTTGTAGGGGACAGAGCAAAACAATGAGGCTTGGAGAGAAGAGGCATAAAAGTCACAGTGAACAATAGATCACACTCTCCCCCAGAACACTCTCTCCCCCAGAACAATAGATCACACTCTCCCCCAGAACCTGGAAAAGAACCCAAGATTCCTGAGTCTCACTATTCCTCTGCTGTCAGCAAATATCTTTTAAACCCACTGGCAAAATGTTTCCGTCCCCTCTAGTATAGGGCCACATAGAGGATGACAACCTACTACTTCTACCAGTTACTCATCTGTTACTCCATTAACTCAAGTGGCAGAGGTCTGTGGATCTAAAGCTTCCAACCTTACCGATGACCCATGTGTGGTGTCAATATGATGCCACATGATGGAATCTGTTTTTTCAGTTTGTGGAGGTTTTTTTTAAGGAACCTAGGAAATTACACGCACAAAAAGAAAAACTATTTAAAAAAAAACATGATTAAGGTTGCAGAGTCAAGAGCTCAAAAACCCCAAAGTTAGGAAATCCAGAATGAAGGTTGTCTGTGCAACCTCTATGCAGTATGATACAGTTTTTATTTACATGATTAAATAGTATTTTTCCATAGGACCCCCTCCTCATTCAGTGTCCAGGCTGGACCTGCTCTGGGGGAAAAATCAGGGTTGTGTAGAGAAGGAGACTGTTTTCTATAGACCCTTCCCTCATTTGTTGCAGAAGTTGGAACGTGTAGTGAATGAGGCAGAGGATTGCAGGAAAAGACGACACAGTGATGGTTGAGGCAGTGGAATGCTGCTCTGAAGAACTAGATTCTATCCAAGCCTCTGTCAAAGAGTTCTGTCTGATGCGAGGTAGCTCACTTAACCAAACTTTTCACAGGTGGTCACTAATTGTTTGTTCCTCTTTTTGCTGGGTGCCCAACTTGAGACCCCAGCCTCTGGTTTGTAGACAATCGGATCTGTGCTTTGAACATATAAAGGACTATGTAATGCTAGGTACTCTGAAAAACCACGTCCTAGCGGTCTGAAATTGGGCATCCAAAATTAACAAATACTTTTGATCTTAATCCCGATATGCCTCAGTTCCTTACCTGTAGAATGGAGATAATACCACCTCTTCTCAGAGAGATGTGGGGCAAATAAATGAATACATGTCAAGCGTTCACATACTACAGTTAGGAGTACTATAGCAATGCCCTGAAGAAAATAATAATTGTCTTCAGAGGAGGGTTTGAATAGTGTGCAGTAAATAAGACATGGGTACATACACTGAACAAAGGGAAAATAAAATATTAATAGCCACTCATTAAATGAGCTCTGCCTGCTCTGTGCACCGAGTGAGGCAGGAGTCCTATGCAAAAACAGTACGTGATCATGTAATTAAAGACTGTATTATAATACGTACACAAAAAGGGGCCAAAATTCAGGTTGAACAGGCTACCTTCATTCTGGCATTTCCCAACTTTTGAGTGCTTGACTTTGCAACCTTAATAATGTTCTTTTAATGTAGTTTTTGTGTGTGACGGAAGTTCAGTTATCCCTCCTCTGGAATTCTATGCCTGTCTTTTAGACTGTAGGTGTTTTGGGGCAGGAATTATCTATGCCTTGTGTAACCTTTCTGCCCAGTGGAGCCAGCAGCAACCAGGGCTGGTTCAATATCTAGGGGTTCCTTTCCATTGATAAAACACAGAACCAGCTCAAGCCCCCACCCAGTAACCTGGGAAATTTACACCCCACCCCATGGCCCCTCTGAGAGGCGATACTTCCCCACTCGCAAGCACAGAGTCTGTGTGGGTGTAGAAAAGAAACTTTTAATACAAGGAGGGAAGCAACTCGGTGTTAATTTGGGAAAACACCGCAAACAGGGTTCATCAACATAAACCATGAGTAAAAGACCCACCCCCAAGTAGGTTGNCAACTTGGTGTTAATTTGGGAAAACACCACAAACAGGGTTCATCAACATAAACCATGAGTAAAAGACCCACCCCCAAGTAGGTTGGGCAGTGCCCTTTTCCCCTCAGGTTCTTAATTCCAGCAACCCAAAAGTCCCTTTGACATGCCTGACCCTTCTCCGAACCCCACTCACAGTTACTGTCTTTGGTCAGTGCAGACCCAGAGTCCAGAGGTGCATCTGCAGAGTTCACCTCCCCCTCTGGGTGGGGTGAAGAGGTACCTTACTCGCTCCGCTGCTCAGGCACTCGCTCACCGCCCCTCTATGCCAGCCACCCTGCTAGCCGCTCCTGCCGGCTGCCTACACGCTGCCTCCGCCAGTCGCCTGTTCACCGCTCTCGCTGCACCTCTCCACCAGCCACTCTGCTGGCCGCCTGCTCACCGCTTTCGCCTCACCTCTCCTCTCCACCAGCCACCATGCTAGCCGCTCATCGCAGCTCACCACCGCTGCCCTGCTGCTCACTGAGCCTCTCCACCAACCGCTCTGCTGGCCGCTCATAGCGCCTCTCTGCCGCACCAGCCACTTGTTCACCAGCTGACTGTCAGTCGCCTTCTGCTGCCACCTGCCTCAACCTCTGCACATCAGTCTCTTTGTGATTTTCAGCTCTTTGCAGGCTGGACAGAAACACTGCCCCATCTCAAGTGATTTAAGTTCTTAGTGATTTTTAGCTCTTAGCAGGCAAGGCAGAAACACAGTCCTACCACAACTGATTTCAGCTCTGAGTGTGCATTTAACATAACAAAGAGGCTCCTAATGAAGCCTATTTAGCTCTGTTTTTTGAACAGTGGGGAAGACCAGGTTAAACCAGTCTAGGGAGGACCACTGATGAGGGTGTACAGCCTCCTGGCTAGAGATACCAGTCCCCACCCCTCTTACTTTCACAGGGCTCTGATATTTGAGCCCCTGGCTTAACAAGGTTCTTTCAACTGAGGGTGGCCCTCAGTTCAGCACAGTTCTGCTTTCCTGTATTCCTACATTAATTACAACATTGGTATCCATATTTCACTACCCCTTCATTCGGTACTAAGGTGATCTGTATCCAACACCAGCAAAAGTTGATCACTTTGACACCACTTTATCTGCTGAATATGTAAGCAGAGCAGGAGCAAACTGTATTTACATAAACACACCCAAGTCATTCCCCCTCCCAGCTAGCTGTCAGGGAAGCATTCATTCAGACCCTGCTTACATCTGTACAATGCAAAATACACAAACATACTGCCCATTCAAAACAGTTAAAGCATCATAGAAACATATCTGTACCTGCATTGTGGGCTCAGAAGTGGGGTTTGTGGATGCAACAGCTGAGGACTTATATTTATAGGCACGTACTGGGTATCTACAACTAAAACTTTTCCCCGTTTAATATTTTTAAAAATCTGAAGGGGGCTTTTGCTGTAAAAGATTCAGGCAAGATTTTCAAAGCCCCTTAGTGAGAACTGGGCATCCATATTCCCTAATTTCTAATGGGAACTGGTTGTCTAAATTCCCCAGGCAGTTTTGAGCACTCAATCCTTAAGGAATATTATACACTTAATGACATGTGTGTTTAAATTATATCCCAAAGTACATGTGAAAAAGACTGTCACCAAAGGAATGTGTGAGCTCATTAGAACGTATAAATAGTGTTTCCTGCCCTACAGTTTAAACCTTACTATGTGTCAAATCCCTTGGCACTCCACAATCGTACTTTCTCAGAGCCTTTATTTGATTTGTGCTGGTATGGCGCTCAATGACTTACTATACAGCACATAGCTTTGAGGCCTCAATTAGTATCTTTTCATGGAATGCACACAACACACTGCACATCCTGAAGGATTTCAGAAGGTTAAGATGATCTTGCTTGGTGGGAAGCTGCCAAAGTTCAAGTGTTTTTAATTTTAACATTTTATTTTCAACTGGGAAAAACTACAATACAAATAATTATCATTCCGTCTATATGCTAGGTTAGATTTCCCAGCAAAATTTCTCATCTTCCAAGGCTGCAATGAAAGACTTCCTGTGAAACCTAGGAGGGAGCATTACATTATGCTAATGCACTGTTCACATACATAGTGCGTTTACTTGAATGATTTTGGCGTTATCATCATGAATCTGCAGTGAGCTACTCCCCAATATTTATTGTCAATAGCACTGAGAATAGACGATGCCTTCCTCCCATTTCAAAATGTAACGGCCCATTGATCACATTTCCTCTGAAGAGTGACCTCTGTGTCCCACAACACTAAATCTGTGCTGTGCTAATGAAAAACCCCTTTTAATTTCAGGCTAGTATGTAGAGTGGAAATGATTTAGGTCATGATCACTGTGTATTTTAACTCACTAACCCTATTTCTTCAGTAATTAGAGATGAGGGCCCTGCTGATCCCAAATAATAAACTGAACTGACCCTGCCCATCTATTCTGGATACTTCTCCTTAAGAGTTTTACATGTACTTTTATGCAGTGCACTTCAGGTTAGAGCTGACATGGGAATGAAGAAACCCCCTGTAGCCACAAACCAAGGACTACGACCAGTGGCGGGTTCGCGCCCAGGGCGCCGGACAATTGGGGGGCCCCGCAGGTCGGAACTCCGGCCTCACCCCCTGCTCCTCCTCTCCCTCCCCCGGAGCCCTGCAACCCTGCTCCTCCTGAGGCCCCGCCCCCTGGCCAGGCCAGACTCAGGAGTAGGGTGACCAGATGTCCCAGTTTTATAGGGACAGTCCTGAGATTCGGGGTTTTGTTTTCTATAGGCACCTATTAGCCCCCGCCCCCCGTCCCAATTTTTCACACTTGTGATCCGGTCAGCCTACGCAGGATCTGCTATACGGTGAGGATATTCTCACCTCCCCCCTGCACCGGAACTGCCCCCCACCAACCCGTCTCCTTCCCTGCCACACTGAGCTGCCCTCCTCCCCGAATTCCTCTCCTTCCTCCCTCCCTCCTGCACGGAGCTGCCCCCCCAGCTCCACTCCTCCTTCCCACGCAGTGCTCCCCCCCCCCAACCCCCAGCTTTTCTGCTTCTCCCCATTTTACACATGGGTATAGTGAAACACACAGCGGTTACGTGAATTGCCTTCAGTCAAGCACAAAGTGAATCAAGTATCACGGTTAGTTAGAGAACTCAAGGTCCTGACTGCCCGTCTCCAACACTTACCAATAGACAACACTGTTTTAATAACAAACCTCATGTCTCAGGTATTACAATATTTGGCACTTAGGCAGAGTTCTCTGGCATAACGCTGTATCATGTGCACGGACCGCTGCAGCTATCCACACTCGCTCACCTGAAACTACAGGCTCCAAAACTACTGTCATAAGGATCAGCAGGGTTATTCATTCTAAATCAATTTATTGACAAGATGACAACTTTAAGATAACCACATTTTTAGTGCATTGAACCATTTATTTTCATTCATGTTTATTTCTATGCTGCCTATTTTATATTAGTGTTTGATTCTTTGACATGTAAAGAGACACGGTTCCTGCCCTGAGCAGCTTACATTCCAGTATTTTCCCAATAAATATGTAGCTTATATTTAGTGTTTTTAAACTTCAAGCTGCTTTATAAAAGCTAAATGATTAATCCTCACTCCCTGCTGGGAGGGAAGTAAGTAAAAATCATTTTACGATGTGGAAACTCAAGACAATGCAAAGTTATGCAACAAGCAAACAATCACCTAGCAAGGAAGAGAACTCATTTTTCTGGCTCCACAGCCTGTGCTCAGACACTCTGACTACATCAGCTTCTCAAACCACTTAAAAAGGAAAATGTACATCTCGTATCTAAGTTAAACAGGAATAACTGAAGTATTAGGGGGGGNAGGTATATCTCCATATATTATTATTATTTTATTATTATTATTTTAAATCATTACCTGTTTTTCTTTATTAAACCAGTTGCAATACAATAGGCAGTTCTAACTCCTTTAAAACAACAAAGGCAGTAGTGCAACAACCTGTACATGGCTCCTTTGTTATCTTCAGTAAATAGCTGGTTTTCCCCCATAGCTATTTAAAAAAAAAAAAGACTTTTCCAGCCAGCCCAGTATATTATATATAAGCTATCTAGTCTTTGCTCCACTCTCACCCTCACCCAGATTCATTCCTTCCCTATCTGAATGGGCCTTTTAGACAGTCAAAATTTCCCCTCTCTTTTTAATATATATATATATACACACTGCTCCTTTGGTCCCTGTATTTGTAAACAGACCTTCCCTTCCAGGGGCCTCCCGAGCCCCAAGCCCCTCCCCCAGCCCTGCACGGAGCTGCCCCCACCCTGAGTCCCGTTTTGGAAAAACTGGGCATCTGTCCCATTTTCTCTTGCCAACTGATGACGGACAAATGCCCAGTTTTGCCAAAAAAGTCGGGATGTCCGGAGGCAGGGCTTTAAAAGGGGACTGCCCTGGCCAAAACAGGACATATGGTCACCCTAGACTGTAGTAAGAGCTGCCGAGGGAGCCTGGGCAGCTGTGGGGAGTCCCGGATCCTCCACCTGCCCTGGGCGAGGAGTTGGGGTGCCTGAGAGCACCCCGGCCCGTGTCCCTGCCTCCCAGCACATATGGAAGGTCCGGGGGCCCCACAGCAGCCCAGACTCCTTGGGCAGCTCTTACCATGGCCCAACGTCCGGCCGGGCGGCAGGGCCATGGGGGGTAGGGGAGGAGCAGGGCCCCATGGTTGGGAGGGGCGCCCCAATGTTCTTTGTGCCCAGGGCCCCCATAAATCTTAAGCTGCCTCTGACAATGACAAGCACTTTTTTTTTTTTTTTTTACTGTTCGTAAGTCATGTGGATAGCAATTTTTGATCTGAGTGAAGAACATTTGTTCGAGTTATTACTGAAGGGAGGGGATAGGTAGCATCCAATCTGCCGCTTTGTATTTTGTATCTGGGCTTTGTATTATATATGGAGATATACCTATCTCATAGAACTGGAAGGGACCCTGAAAGGTCATTGAGTCCAGCCCCCTGCCTTCACTAGCAGGACCAAGTACTGATTTTGCCCCAGACCCCTAAGTGGCCCCCTCAAGGATTGAACTCACAACCCTGGGTTTAGCAGGCCAATGGTCAAACCACTGAGCTATCCCTCCCGCCCCTGAATTTTGGAATGTGACTTACAAACGGAGGAGGAGGCAATAAAAAAAAATGAAATAAATCACTCCCTTCAGTCTGCTAGTGGAAAGGAGATTAGGTATACTGGTCCAATGGCAATCCAGGAATTGCTACCCTTCCAATCTTGGGAGGTTTAAAGATATGATGGGAATGAAACAGTAAATCTTTGTAGAGCACAAGCTTCCTGTGCTGACACTACATTTACTGTATATTTATTACTGAGATACGGTGTGTTATAGCAACGTAAAGGAAAACAAAATCATGAGGTTTTTCTTTTTAAACAACCCCACACTTTGGCGTCCTAATTCAAACAAGAGCAAAGTCATAATTCAATAATGTAGCCAACCACATGCACATGTGTGCATTTTTCTCTACTCTGACAACATTCATATGACATCAGACTTCAGTATTAATTGCTCATTAAACAGAGATTCAGCCCTGCTGTGTGTTTTAGCATTTGCCATTGGTTTGCTTCAGATGATTATCTGCTTTAGCCACTAAACTTCATCATCTTAAAAAAAATCATAACAAAAGAGGGTTAGAGTTTGTTGACTTCTGTATGGGCACAGACTGTCTCTAGAGTACGTAACAGTCAACAGACAGGAATTCAGAATTTTCACCTCAGCACTATATGGGTGGTATGACAGCAGCTATAGAACAGCGGCATGTGGAAGAGTAGCTAGAACAGTTTTCTAGCAGTTAACGAGGCACATGTACTGCACTTGACGTAACGTGGCTATGCACTCAAAGGCTTAAATAACTAGATTAATAATGCAAGGGTTAATAGTTTCCAAAACCGTAACCCAACACCGGGAATTACTACTAAGAACATAAGAACGACCATACTGGGTCAGCCCAATGGTTCATCTAAGCCCAATATCCTGTCTTCTGACAGAGGCAAGTGCTAGATGCTTCAGACAGAATGAACTGAACAGGAAAATTACTGAGCGATCCGTCCCCTACTGTCCAGTCCCAGCTTCTGACAGTCAGAGGTTTAGGGACATCCAGAGCATGGGGCTGCATCCCTGATCATCTTGGTTAATACCCATTGATGGAGCTAGTAATAAATATACACACACATATCAACACAAACACCCTATATGGCACTTTTCATCCAAAGATCAAAGTATTTCTACTGCCTGATTTAAGGATGTCACCCAGTTTGTGTTATAGTTGCCAGGACTACTCCGTTCAGTCTTTACCTCTATCTTATTCCTGAAATAATACTTTTGAGGGTACATCTTTGGTTAGAGTAAGTATTCGCTTATATTAAAAGCAGATGTTTTATCCTTTGCAGGGGGAAGTGTCTTGCTAATGGTTATCAGCAGGGGATGGACTCACAAAAACCCCCAAAAGCCATTGCCCTTCCCCCAGAAAAGTAATGTTTTTAATTTCTTTGATGTGCACGTTTTTCACTCTACTCATATTTTAAACAGGCTCTTTCATCCCAGCACACGCAGTAGGCTATATTTCCACCCTGTGACTGTACAGATGTGGTCTTCAGATTCTTACCTTGTGACATCTCCTGTGTCTGCAATCTCTGCCAGTTTAAATACATTCAGGGTCCATTCTTAACCTTAACTCAAAGATTTCACCCAAATCTTTCTTCCTTCAGATTTTTAAAAAAATGGAATAGTGGGATTTTCATGACGTCAGCTGTACGGTGTGTGAGCTTTTCATAGCTCCAGGTGGACTTGATTAGCTGGTTTATAAAAGGAATTCTATTCTGAAAAATTAATCCAACTAGTTGCTCCACAGAAGAGAAATTAGTAAAACAGAAGGAATTTTGAGACAGGTAAATTTTCCCTACTGGTTAAAACATCTACTGTGATTAATTATTTGAGTTGCAGTAGCACCTAGCAAGCCAAAATCTAGGATCAGGGCCCTATTGTTCTAGGTATTATACACATGTATAATGAAGAAATGGTCCCTGTCACAGGAACTTGCTTTTTATTATAAATTGTAATAGCATTTATATTTGATTTGGTAAGATACTGCCATTAAAAAAGAACAACTGCAAATAACAGCCAAAGGGTCGCTATCTATGTATAGCAAGCATGTGTAGAAATCAACAACATATACCAGGGGTTCTCAGACTTTTTTTTGCTGGGCCCTCCTTTGAAAATATTTCAGGCTGTGATGACCCCCCACACACACACACACACACACACACACATACACACGCACGCACACTCACTCACTCTTGGTACCGGACATAGTTTTCGGGGCATCAGTGCAGATCCCTACAGAGCTAAGTAACCCTCCCTTACTTCTGCACTGCTGCAGAGTGGTGGTGGTGCCTTCAGACCTAGGCACCCGGTTGGCAGCCACCACTCTCCAGCCACCCAGCTCTGAAGGCAAGGAAAACGGACAAGCAAGGAAAAATCATGGACATCTGTTCATATTTCAAAAGTCTGCCTGGACGGAGATCAGAGGGCCAAAAAAAAAAAAAAGAGGTCATGTCCGGGAAAACCTGGATATATTGTAACCCTATTTTTTGTGATCTCTTGACCTCCCCGCTGCCTCGCCCAAATAGCCTTATGACCTCCCTTTGTGTCGGGACCCACAGTTTGAGAACCACTGACACAAACACACAGAGCAGAGCATGGTGTAAGATAAAATTCCAAACCTGAACACCCACAACCTTGGATCCCCAGTCTCTATAATGGGATAGACCAGACCCCAGATCCAAGCACTCCTGAACCTAGGGAAAGCGCAGATCCAATCCAAGACATTACAGTCTCTATTAGTCGTACACACACACAAACGTATGCCTCTCTGATGACAGTGCACTGGCTTCCTCAGGCTTCCACCAGAGATGAATTTGGCCCATTATGTTTTAAATCATTAGAAACCGCCTCCAGCAGTAAAAATTCACTTTCAGATTTTATTAGCAAAATGTCGCTGAGCTCCACAAGTGTGCAAGTAAATTAGAAAAGAAAACCTAAATGTGAACACTTTCTCCTCTACCCCCCAAAGAGCCCAAGCTATTGTTAATAGTAGCAGCAGAACCATTTGTCTTCTGCAAAGTTCTATGAAGGGCTAGTTTGGCTGAACTCATATTGTCTGGTCATTTCTAGCCTCCCAAATGAGAATATGAATAGTTTCTATTTAGAGATTACAGGTGGCCATAAATTATCACCTAAACATGGGCTGCTTTGCTCGCATGAGCACCTTGCCAGCTCTTCACGGCACTAAATGGCTGATCCCTTGGCTTTAAGAACTGCCAAGTCTTGGTCCACGTAAACGCCGTTTCTGACATGTGTTATGTTGATCATAGAGAAGCATTAGAAAGACCTAGTTATGGAAGAATGAAGCATTTTTTCCTCATCTATCATTGGTACGTCTTCAGATGACTGCATTCCTGCATGACTGCATCATCTTTCATTCTGAGCTTGGATGCCCTTCCATCAGATATTTATCATGGTGATGCAGCTCATAAAATGCACATTATCAGCTTCTAATAACAAGTATGTCTTTATCAACATCAATAATTTTAGCCACACGATTTTTGCCATTAGGCTCAGACAGGTGTTGTATCATTTATACTTTCAGGTTTCTGACAAAACAACAGCAATCAAGAGGTGAGCCAACTTGGTATAGTATGGGAAATATTATCATACTGTGAACGTGCACGGAAGGGATTTTGCCCAGGACTAGGCACTCAGGAAATTTTCCCAATTTACACGTTTATGTATACTATCTGTGATACACAGTAATACTCTGCTCTTCAGTATCTCCTCTCTGAGGACAGGAAAGTACTTTGAAAACACCATTTAACTAAAACTAAGGATGCCCTTAGGGTAAAAATAATCCCCACTTTCCAGGCAAATACTAAAAGATTTAGTAACTTGCCTGTGTCATACAGAGAATTAGTGGTACAATCAGGAATAGAAGTCAGAAGCTTTGACTTCCAGCCTGCTGTTCTAACCACCTGAAAACAGCACTTTGCATAGCTGGATATATTAGCTAAAGTTAAACATACTTACATAAGATCAAAACACTTGGATTCAGAAGCTACCTCAAAATCTCTTACTTCCGCTGTGCCAGAACAGCTAGAATACTTGGGTTGATTTGAGAGGCATATGGCTGTCTACAGAAGTCAGAATAATGGAGTCAATTGTTATGTCTATTTAGAGATTTGCAGGGCAGGAAAAAGACATGTTCCCACCCTGAAAAACTCAAAATATAAATATTAAGCAAATAACATCTAATCACAACTGCAGAGGTAGGCAAGGGGGACCAAGGATGGTCAATTTATTTGGCTGTACATGGTTCTGTGCTGTGTATATTTTTAAAATATATTAAAGATTAAAATTGTTAATAGTTATTGTTTGGCATGAGGTTGAGTTGGAAGAGAAAGGTGAGCTGGAGAGAGATAACAATCCAGTTGGAAGTCCCCCTGGCTTTTATAGAAGCAATCTATGATCACGACCAATAATATGAACTGGGAATGTCATTTTTTTCAAGTCACGACATAAAACGGGTTAAGTGTTTGACAGGTGAGGTGATATAGATATGTTGCTAACCATGATACTACATGTATCACCCTTTTATCTTCATGCAGTTTACCAGAAAGATGTGTGTGTGTCCAGGATTGAAGTCATTATCTAACTTTCCTTGGGCCAGGATTTATGACATTATTGCTCATCAAAGCATTTGGTTACAAGCTAAACCCACTGACCGATGCAGCCTAATCCCTTCTCGTACAAGGCAGAAATATGCAAATATGTCACAACATAAAGAGGACTTTGCTTCAGATAAAGGTTTAAGGTATATTGGCTGCCAGACATTTTTAGGCAAATTAAAGATGAGAAAAAAATCCATCTAGTCCAATGAAGACGACCCAGGTATACTGAAAGCCAGATTTTTAAGCCTAAAGGCCCTTATCTCCACAAGGATATTGCAGCCTAATTATGAATTAATAGCTATTATTACTTGAGCACCCAAAGGTGTCCTGGGTTCTTCACAGAAAACAAAGACAGCCTTTGCCTTGAAGAGCTTCCAATCCAATGCAGACATGACACAACAAAGAGAAGAGGTAAGGGGAGAAGAAGAGGTCGGACAAGGGTCACAGTAATAAGATCACTCATTAAGGCTTAAGCATATCTTGATGGGTCCACTAAACTATTATATTCATACTAGATGTATATATATTCACTTCCCACAGGTTACATGGCAGTGACTTCACAGGAAGGATTTGAGAGAGGAGAGAGAGGGATGGCTTGACAAATAGGTGAACGGGCAGTCTGCAGGAAGGCACAGGGTGGGAGGAAAAAAATGTAGGGTAAATCAAGTCTGGTATGATGAAAGGAGTGGAGCAGTCTCTTCAGGACCATGGGTGGTAGGTAGCTAAAGGTGAGGCTTTACAAAATACACAATGTTCACCCTTCTTATTCATGGATCACTGGGTACCAGCATGTTGGCGATTCCTTATTTTTCATAGAGATATCACAGACATCACCACCCGTAGGAAAAACAACTAATTCTCCGAGCTTGACCTACGTTTTTATAGAGCTTGCAGAGCAGGAGCAGGCAGGAGTTAAAAGATTGTAACTGGCTCATTGAAAGAGACAACAAAAAGGATAATTGTTTCTTTGTCTTTGATCCCTTAGGAGAGCTGAGGACATTGAAAATATGTATTTATTAACTGAAGGTAAATTGTCTAAAGATTATTTTTTTCATGAAAAAATGTAAATGAATTTTTTTTCTATTTAATTCCCAAATTTTGCATGGATTTTTTTCAGTTCTTTGCAAACTAAAAGATGAATTTCAGCTTTCGTTTTGGGGAATTTTTCCTCCCTCCATCTCTCTCTCTACCTTTTATTCCCCCATTGGAAAAAAGGGGGAAATGGGAGCAAAAGGTGGGGAACCCAAGAAATTGAGATGTTTTCATATCTTGGTTTTTCACCGAAAAGCCAAAATATTTTGAAATAATCAAAAAAAAATGGTGAAAATTTGTGGTTCAGTTGGAGAGCTCTAGTTTGTCACTTAGTAACAGGAAATGCGCTATTCCCTGATGACCTGGGCAGATCTTCACCAAATAAGGCTTCTTTTTCCTTGTCCTTACATGGACATGAATCTCCAGAAAAGTGTAACAAAAACCCTCCCCAGAGTGGGACATATGACGCTGTCCCAGTGCAAGTGAGACATCAACAGCAATCCCGGGCACCTGCTAAAGAACGAAAGCAACATACAATGTAACCACAGTAATTTAGCAGGAGGTTTCTGGTGCTTCCATTCACCCTTAAGAAGTGACAGTGCATGTAAAGAATGTTGTGATTTGCCATTTCACTCACTAACCTACCACATAGGCCACGTTGGGTGCATAATTCCCTTTCACTGACTACACCCACCCCCCCCCTCAGTAGGCCTTAATCAAAGGATTACGAGGCTAACTGCCTAATAAGCAAGCACAGAAGTGAGAGCTGCCAAGCATGCCCCCACCCACCTGAACTTATGCACCTCGCATACTATTTCACTGAATAAGCATAAGCAGTTTTAGGAACCAAGAAACCCCTTTTTGGCTCAGCTTGCTGGCCTGTGCACTCCCCAGGTGCAGAGGTGAGGATGAAGTAACCATACCTAGTAAATATGAGGTTTAGTCTATAGGAAACCAGTGGAATGTATGTAATTTTGGCATGTAGTGCCTTTCTTCTCTGTACATTTAGCAGCAAGTGGCAGGCAAGGTCTGTGCTAGGTTCCAGAATACAGCATGCACTATACCCATGTATGTTTCTCCTCCTCCCAGCTCATACTTGCTGTGGACTAGAGCCAGAGTCAGTCTGGGGGGGAAATGGTCCCTTCTGAATATGGGGCATCAATGTCACATTCCACACAGAGGTAGGTTGAGTATCTTTCCCATAACCAGAGATAGGCCTGAACTAAAAATCACCCAAACTTTGAGGCTTGGTCCCATATCTATCCTTACAGCAATTATGAGCTGCCAGAATCTAAAAGGTAAGATAATAATAGCTGCCCCAGATGGCCCTGAAAACATAGCATAAAGGCAGAGCCTTTGATATGGCTTCTCCTTGCCTTCAAAGCCATTCCCTCCCCCTGACTTTCCACCAGGGCCAGCGGCTATTTTAAGTTGCTGCTGACTATTATTCATGGCATCCATTTTTTGAAATGTCAAATTTACAACTTCATTTAAATAACCTTGCAAAGTTTGTTATTTTAAAAGGATCCTGGGGACAATGGTGGAAGAGATGGAGGTGAGGGGGGCAGTTTGGAAAATTACTCAGAGGCTCAGGAAACAGAAACACATTTCTATATATTTTTGTTTTTGTTATGTGGGGTTTTGGGGTGGTTGTTTTTTTTTTAATTATCCTAGTTGTTTGGAGGGCTTCTGGGTTTGGAGGCTTCTCTGGCTGCATCAGAGCTGAATGCTGCATCTCCAGACTACATGCCGCTCACATGCAAGTGACATAATGGAGCCATGTGAGAAAAAATATTATCTGAGCATGGGGGAAGTTCATTTCAAGCCTCATTCACAGCTTGCTGCAGTGATCCACACAGTTAATACATCTTAACTTCAAGGGGGTCTAGTCCCCCACAGTGTATTTACTGAACTCCCGTTAATGTTAATGGGATTCCCTTATGTTGTAATGAACCATAGTCACATATATTACACACACACACACACACACACAGAGCTCACTGGCTAATTGGATGTATGTGGCCTCCTGAGAAGAACTCATGATCTAAGACTCCAGAAAACACAGGTCTCTGCAACTTGAGCCAAGACCATCTCCAAGCAACTGTCAAGCAGTAGTAGAGCTGCTTTTAATGCCAGCCTTTAGAGGGGGCGGTGATTATTAATTGATGAACACTTGATGCAGCTGGCCAAGCAAAGGGCAGTGTACCAGGGCCGGCGCAACCTATTAGGCGACCTAGGCGGTCGCCTAGGGCACTAAGATTTGGGGGGGCGCCGGCCCTTTAAATAGTCGCAGGAGCCCTGGGGAAGTGGTGGGGGTCCAGCGGCTATTTAAAGGACCGGGGCGGCAGAGGCAGCTGGAGCCCCGGCCCTTTAAATAGCCCCCAGAGCCCCCCGCTACCCCAGGGCTCTGGGGGCTATTTAAAGGGCCTGGGGCTCCCCTGCTTCTACCGCCCTGGCCCTTTAAAAAGGACGGGGCGGCAGAGGCAGCTGGGTGGGGGGGGCGCAAGGTGGCAGTTTCGCCTAGGGCACGAAACTTCCTTGCACCGGCCCTGCAGTGTACTCATTATCATCAGACAGTAAATGAATACTCCCACGGAAAGAGCTCAGCATATGGAATCTGGAGCACACAGAGATCCAGCTCAAGAGAGCCGCACTGTCACAGTTGGGCCACTTCCATGTCATACCTTCTTTTCTCGAGTTTCCAGGCCATGGATGTGATCGCATCAGACTCACTGTCTTAAGATCACTAGACATGGCAAAACAAAGTTAGATCATAGCAATCACATTAACACAGATGCTGGCATGAGTCAGAACAGTCAGTGCAACTGAGCCATTCCTGAGTGCTATGCATACCCTGAGGCTGCTCTAACTTACACCATGGGTCAAGTGCAAAGGTGACGTAAAGCCACCATTGCCTCCCATGGGGGGGTCCTATGCTGAGTGCAACTTGGCCAGACCCAAGCTTAGGGCCATTACATCCAAGAATGAAGCTACCCCGAAAAACCTGTAAGTGGCACATAATGCAGCAGTCACCATGACCACATTATCCCAGTGCACTACTCTCTGCACTGGGTGATATTCCAAGTCCTTCATGGAATTGGCCCTGGAAAACTAAGAGATCACCATTCTGTCTGTGACTACAACTTCCATGACAACAACACTCCTCAGCCATGAACCTGTTGACCAACAAGGGGTAAGCTCATGAGTGTGGCAGACAGAACTTTGGACTATGAGCCTCGCCGTTGGCAGAAAGAAGAATGACCTGACCATAGTCTGAATCCCATGCAAAATGCATCACTTCAGCTGAGCTTATTTCTTCACATGCCCATGCACATCAACAAGTGAACAAAGAAACAATCCATCAACTAATCAAGATATTTCTCCCAACCCCTGGGAGGGAAGAGACAGCTTGTCTTCACTGGGATTTCAACACCACCACAGTAGCTACACCAGCACACACCTCTAGTGTAGACATTTATGACCTGTGCAACACTATCAACACTAGGGTTTTACATGTGACCTGCTATTACTACTCAGGTGCCTCTAAAATAGGGGATGAAATTTCAGTGTTGGCTAGAGAGAGATTGTTATTCCTGTCTTGGAATTTCAAACAAAGCCTAAGTGAGTTAAGCACCCAAAGGCCAATGAAATCCATGGGAGATGGGTACCTAACTACATAAGACATCTTTGAAAATCCCAGCCTCTCTTCTTGAGCATCGGGAGGCACGTGGACACTCTGGTGATGAGAGAATATAAGGTGTGGAGGGATGGAATAATGTTTCTGTAGTACAAAGTTTGCAATTAATCATGAAGAACCTTTATGTGGTTTAGAATTAAGCCAGCTTAGCTGTGACCAGCTCTGGCAAAGGCTGCTGTTTTCCAACTGAAGGCTTGTTCTTATTATTTCATTTTTAAAGGTTTTGCAGATACAAGATCAGGGCCCTTGACTGAATACAAGCCTTTAATTCAGTTTGAAAAGTCTGTTGCCATTCATAAAAATTAGCAAAGCTCCTTCAATGATTCAGAGCCTTGAGTTCAGAGGAGTACAATGTATTGTTCTAAAGGTAAACTAATTTCACAGTTTCTTAGAGTTATTCATCCTGTGTGTGTCAAAGAGCTTGTTTAAGTTTAAAAAGCTTTCAAAGCCATGGAGTCATTTATCCTATAATTGTGGCATATGGACTTTTTAAACGTACTACGTTCCCTGTTATTTGGTTATACGGCCCCCTGTGCTGGATGTACTGTACTAGAAGCCAGAATGGGTTTGCAAGTTCCTTCACAAACCATGTGCTAGTGCTCCCAGGTATTTTAGAATCCGAGGGGTAGCCGTGTTAGTCTGGATCTGTAAAAAGCAACAGAGAGTCCTGTGGCACCTTTAAGACTAACAGATGTATTGGAGCATAAGCTTTCGTGGGTGAATACCCACTTCGTCAGACGCAGGTATTTTATTTTGTTTTACCACCGTGAAATGGCTCGTATACATACAAGAGTTTATTGAAAAAATTTATATTTCCCTGGTGTCTTTTCATGTCAACAGATGACTTTACTAGCACGTAATGAGTTTGCACTAAACTGGGCAAACACAAATAATGAAACGTATGTGGATAACTAAATGTGGTGTGTGCACATATTGTATCTCAAAGGATTCCAAGGCACTTCTGGAGAACAATAGCCATTTATGAAATAGCTTTGCCACTTGTAAGGTTAGGTATTCTTTAAAAGTGCATCAGACACGCTGTAAGCTATTACTTAGAGTAAAATGATCATCTTACATTTATATATTCCCTGTCATCCAAATAGAGCCTAGAGAGGAGTTCACAAGACAAACGCAGTTTGTGGCGGCTCCTAAGTCAAGACTCAAAAGGCTCATAGGAAATAACTTCAAAACTAACCATTCAAAAGTCTCCAAAATATTCAACGGCCCCAGTTGTTGCAGAGAACAATTAAATCAGCCGGAGCTGGTGTTTGTAAATCAAGCTGTTTTTGAGAGCTATGATGATGAAAAGTTAGTTACAGTTTTAACTACAGAGAGATAAAATATATTGTATAAACTGTAACTAACTTTTCACCATAAAACTTATTTTGGCAACTCCCCTGACTTTCTCAAAACAAAATATGCCACCTGATATTGCTCATGTGTGGACTTCTACAGAGGAGAAAGTATTTGTGGGAATCAGAAGGAGATTTCACAAATCGCTCATGAGGCACAAGCATGTATTAATTAGAGCGATTTCACATTTGTCAAGTGTTTCCTAATTTTATTTGGAATAATAGCTCTCAAAAACAGCCTGGTTTGCAAACACCAGCTCCAGTTGATTTAATTGTTCTCTGCAACAACTGTGGCCGTTGAATATTTTGGGGACGTTTGAACGGTTAATATAATATATGGAGATATACCTATCTCATAGAGCTGGAAGGGACCCTGAAGGGTCATTGAGTCCAGCCCCCTGCCTTCACTAGCAGGACCAATTTTGCCCCAGATCCCTAAGTGGCCCCCTCAAGGATTGAACTCACAACCCTGGGCTTAGCAGGCCAGTGCTCAAACCACTGAGCTATCCCTCCCCCCTATTAGCTTCAAAGTTATTTGCTATGAGCCTTTTGAATCTTGGAGAGTTGAGAATTTATGACAAGTCCTGCCAAAAGCAGCAAGCTTTAGAGCTGCAGTACTTTATCCTGACTGCCTATGCCCTGAAGTGCCATTCCAGTAGCCAGTGTTCACTTGACTAGAGAATACAGATGTACCAGCCACCTCCCTTATCCTTCAGCCATGTTCCCTTACACTGGGCCAAAGGGAGGTGTAGAGCTTATGTCATTGTTGCGTAAGGATGGGGTACACGGCTATAGAGATAAAAGGCCATCCTCCATCTTGGAAGGCAGGGCTCTGGACTGCAGGGCTAGATCCGGGAACTTCAGACAACAGGCTGTAGTTACTCTGGTCTACATATGCTTAAACAGAAATAATATAATTGAGAAGAACAATACAGGAACTGGCTTAGAAGCTGCCAGCGGCAAGTTAGGCTGGCTGTTAGGTTAGCTGGCACAGTATACCATGGCTGAGGGTTTTTCAAAACTGCTGAAGGGATTTAAACACCCAATTCTCATTCATTTTTATGGGAATTTTGGTGTTCAAATTCCCTCGGTGGCTTTAAAAATCACAGCCTATCCTTAGGACTCACTTCACCACTACTGAACTGCGACCACTGCTGGAGTGGAACGTGGCAGCTGTTTAAGAGCACACAGCAACACTGAACACTACTTTGGAACAGGAAAAGGAGATTAATATCTTATCCAATTGAAACTACAAAGGAAAACGTCATGCAGGCAGAATGGAATTGAGCCAGGAATTCAGGGTTAACAACTCTAGCAAAAAGTTCTGTTCTATTCAGGTTCTTTCACCACCAATTATTGATATGGTATCTAGGTACCTAGAAGCGCCACTGGATTTTTAATAACCAGGATCTCTATTTTACAGCTCATCTGGAATACGATACATTTTTCCCATGAATAATATCCATGAATATGCTCAATCAGCTGCTCTGGAGGGGAAGCAGCTTCAAAGTAATTTCCTTTGAAACGCCATTTGTACTATACACAATTTCTTTAAGAACAGTCTTAGGGTAAGGAAATTCTTCCCATTAAATGAAGGATACAAATAGGGGAAGCATCACTCCATTTGGTTCAAAAATGAGTCTATCCCACCTCAGAGACCCAGGCTGCAACTTTCCTGCTTTCCTAGGAAACACAACTTATATGAACACTTTGATCCTTGATATACAAACTACCAAATATATTCAAGCCTTGTGCAAGGACATCCCAGGAACCTAAACACCAGAGTCCTGGGAAGCTGTCCAAAACCTTAAAGAGCGGTTGATCCTAGTTCCCACACCAAAGCTGTTCTATATGAGGTCTGTGGTGTCTCAGCATTCCCCCTGAAGGCCATTCCCTTGCAGATACAGCAGGATGTGAAGAAACCTGTCTCTCATAGCCAGATGCCCATGGAAAAAATGCTAATTCACTGAGGGAGACAGTGGCTCTCACATATAGCACTTGGGCCTGGGAATGGTGGCACAGATATTCCTCAGACATTCATCTTGTCAAAGTCACCCACTCGGGGAGTAAATTCCTGCGGGGAAAGAACTGGCTTTTGAGCTTCCTGTGATTCACCTCCTATCATGGCCTCTTACTGGATCTTTGTGGGAAAAGTTTACTACCCCTCTCCCCACCAACCATCAAGGATTTTTGTGAATTCCTTGTTAACGCACAACAGAATAGATCTAGTTTGTGGTTATTTGTATTTATTCTAGTCTCATTATATTTAAGGAAGATCTGCTGAAGGGATTTAAGCACCATTTCTGAATTTATCTACCTGAACAAAGTACTCATCCCATGTCCATCTTATACATCAGCATCCTTGCTGATTGCCAGACTGACAACGTTAGGTCATTCTCTCCCAGTATTTATGGCCTTCCTCAATACAGCATCTCAACACCCCTGCTCCACTACAAGGCATGTTCTAAATTTAAATATCAGTATAAAAACTTGCCTTTTTCCTCCTATTTCTAAACATTTTATTCCTTGTTTTTAAAGTATTTTGTGTTAAGACAACCAATTTTGGACTTCATGAAACTACAGAGATCAGCTTTTAGAGATGGGTTTAACCCAGAAAATTCAATTCTGCATTCCAAAAAACAAAACAAGAACAAGTTTGCGGAGTATTTGGATGCAGAATTTCGGTTTAATCAATTTTTTTTAAAAGACGTCCTATTTATCTTGTCTGTGATGTCAAAGTCAGGGTGTCCCACAAATTTATTTTAATCATAGTGAGAGTAAAATACATTTCTTAGTAACTCAGGAATAGAGTCCTGGTGTTCAGACAACATTTCTTTGTGAATAGACACACCTTAAAGTTATGCTACTCTATTACTCATTGATAAATGGTGCCCCCTGCTGCTTGTAGTAAGTATATAAATCATTCCCAGACTTCAGGGGCTCTGTGTAATTCAAAAGCTTGTCTCTTTGACCAATGGAAGTTTATCCAATAAAAGATATTACCTCTAACCCACTTTGTCTCTTAAAAAAGAGTTAGTGCAGTGTGTGTACAAAGTCTTATTCACATACTGTATGTGCATAAATCTAGTGTTTAAAGCACACAGTATAAAATGTTGGCATTTCACTTAAGTTACGTAGTGAATTTTTATTTACTCATATTATGATGGAAATAATATTAACGGTTGTTATAATCAAACATACACCATTGCCCCATCAGAGTGAAGTCTTAAGTTGCACAGTTTATATTGTACTAGGTAAACTAAACATTTGCTCCTTTATAAGAACCAACTAAGTGTCAGAATATAAGTGGCCACTGATACAGTATCTTCTGGATAAGGAAGCAGAAACTCACATATAAACAACGCTTGGATAAACATTCTTAGCAAAGGCTGTGAAGTAACTTTTTCAACTTAGCTGGTAGTTTATATGGGAAACAACTGCAAAGCGTTACCCAGCGTCTGTTTCTGCAACTTAATGTTCACTTAAGCATCTTAACAACAAAGGAAAATAGAGTTCCAAGATTTCAGGATTCCAAACATGTCAGAATATGTGCACAAGTACGGTTATTTTTTGTGCATAGTTGCCACGGTTGTGTGCATACCTGCAGGAAATGCATAGACAAAACACACCAACCTACATCATTTTCATATAGAGTTGCAAAAACTGTTAGACGTGCATACACATTTTTTTGCAAGGGCATTTCTGAAAGTCTGGATCTTTATTAAAATCCAGGGATTTAAGCTGCATTATAAAGTTAGACAAAAAGAGCCAAATTCATGCTTGGTTTAACTCCACAGAAATGACCCCTCACGGCAGGACTCCAGTTTAGTTGACCTGAGGCACCATTAGCTTGGCTCCCAATGTCAAAGTCCCAGTAATTCTCCAGTAATTCATAGCCCCATTCTCCCCATAATACTAACCCTCCTTAGGCTGAAAGATTCAAACCTTCTAAAGCCCTCTTTCCTTTTTAAAATACATGTGTCACCTTGACTCCAGGGAGAGCCTTATGTGTCTTGAGTGTCTTTGTCTACAATACCTTTCAACGTAAAGTGGTAGCAACTGCAAGTGGACAGTCCACACAACATACTTTCCTCTAATGGCAGAGATCCTGCTTTAAAACACTTGAATTTGACACGTGCTAATCAGCAGCCAAATCAGGATTTCAGTAGCCAATACCTTCATTTGAAGCTCTGAAAAACTAAAGTGTATAAAATAAAATTTAAACAGTTCAGTCCGGGGAAGAATCTCAGTCCTCACGTCCAGCTTTATTACCAAAATCTGCCTCGGGCTCCAGAAAACGGTTGTCACAAGTGCAGAAACAAGCATTCTGCACAGTCTAATTTACTCTGAGCAGGGATGTGCTGGCCGCCGCTTCCTGCAGCTCCCATTGGCCGGAAACGGCGAACCGCGGCCACTGGGAGCTACGCAGGGCTGTGCCTGCAGACAGTCAACGTAAACCAAATGTCTTGCGGCCCACCAGCGGATTAACCTGATGGGCCGCGTGGCGAAGGTTGCCGACCACTGATTTACCCAAAGTAATCACATGGCAATCCTCTCATGGATTGGTAACTGGTTAAACGATAGGAAACAAATGATAGGAATAAATGGTCAGTTTTCAGAATGGAGAGAGGTAAATAGTGGTGTCCCCCAGGGGTCTGTACTGGGACCAGTCCTATTTAACATATTCATAAATGATCTGGGGAAAGGTGTAAACAGTGAGGTGGCAAAACTTGCAGATGATACAAAACTACTCAAGATAGATAAGTCCCAAGCAGACTGCGAAGAGCTACAAAAGGATCTCACAAAACGGGGTGACTGGGCAACAAAATGGCAGATGAAATTCAATGTTGATAAATGCAAAGTAATGCACATGGGAAAACACTGTCGGAAGACAAGATACTGGGCTAGATGGACCTTTGATCTGACCCAGTATGGCCATTCTTATGTTTAGTTTAGTAGGGAAGATGCAAAGTCCAATGGGTAACAAGTTTTAAACTCTCCAACATTTAAGTGGTACCTACGTTTTTATTCACGTAACTTCCATTAGAGTTGGCACGTCAGCCTGCTCCAAAGGGAAAACAACTCCAGTGCCGTGCCACCAGGACTTACACAGCTAGGAGGAGATTGGAGAGCTCCCATGACTGGGAGAGGAGCAATGCAAACGTGAAGTGTTACTAGAAGGGGTTCCCCAGATGAAAGGCAACCACACTCAGCCCTAACACCATTTGGTGTGTGGTGAATGGAGCTCCCTATCTGAGGAACAGTAAAGACAGAATTGTTCCTCTCAGGCCCATGTGGTAGGCTGACTTTGACATGCTACCTTCCAACTGGTGACAAGTTCTGCCATGCAGAGTACATCATTTAGTCCTAACGGATACAAATTAATGCCTTTGACCCCAAAGCACTGTATGGATTTCTAAACTGACCAAATGCACAGTCCTGCATGCTAGTATCGAAAACACAACCTCCACTAACATATGCTGCACTCACCTCTATGGCCTTTTCTACACTAGCCTTTTCTACTCCCCACCCTCCCATTTCCACCACTGGCTACCACAGCTGGGCTCCACTGATGGTAGGACTAGTGTAAACAGGAATCCAGTGGCATTTTTACCACCCTGTTATCTGCATCAGCTCAAAACATGGTTAGACAAGTGGAGCTGAACATGCCAGGGGCCCGGGAAACCTTGCTTGAACTAGTATTTTTATGGTAGCTACCACTGTTGGAGATAAGAGTGGGAATGTTTTGGAAAAATAGCCCAGAGTAAAGCAACATGTCTACTGGCTTCTATGGGAGGTGAACTCATTCAGCATCTCCTAGGAAGTGCTCAGCCCTCAACGTGCCTGTGATTAACAATGGGATTTTTGAAGAGCTCTGTTAAAGAGTCAGCATGGGCCAGCAGACAAAGCATCAGACGAGGAGTCTGGAGTCCTGGGGTCTAAGTCGCAGCTCTGCCACTGGCCTACTGTGCTACCTTGGGCAATTTGCTTAACCCTCAGGGTTTCTGTTTTCCCACCCACCTCTCGTCTATTTAGATTGTAAACTCTTCAGGGCAGGGACTGTCTCTTACTATTTGCACAGTGCACAATGGGACCCTGCATTTAAGTGGGACCTCTAGGTACAATCCTAATATAAACCACAATAGTAATGGCCAGTTAGCATTTTTTACAGGTTCAGATGTTATTTCCTAAAACTAAATGCAGTTTTATGACCGCAAGCCTGAGAGCGGCCCTTTGCCCCCGTTATCACAGAATCATCGAAATGTAGGGCTGGAAGGGACCTCGAGAGGTCAAGTCCAGCCCCTCAGCTGAGACAGGACCAAGCAAACCCAGACCATCCCTGACAGGGGTTTGTCCAACCTGTTCTTAGAAACCTTCAATGATGGAGATTCCACAACCTCCCTTGGAAGCCTATTCCAGAATTTACCTACCCTTATAGTTAGAATGTTTTTCCTAATAGCTACCCTAAATTGCCCTTGCTGCAGATTGAGTCCATTACTTATTCTCCATGTCCATAAATATCAGGTCCCCGCTCAGTCTTCTTTTCTCAAGACTAAACATGCCCAGTTTTTTTAAACCTTTCCTCATAGGTCAGGTTTTCTAAACCTTTTATTGTTTTTGTTGTTCTCTTCTGGACTCTCTCCACTTTATCCACATCTTTCCTAAAGTGTGCTGCCCAGAATTGGACACAGTCCTCCAGCTGAAGCTTCACCAGTGCCAATTAGAGCAGGACAATTACCTCCCGTGTTTTACATACAACACACCTGTTCATACACCCCAGAATGAGGATATCCTTTTTCACTACTGCATCACATTGACTTATATTCAATTTGCGATCCATTATAACCCCCAGATCGTTTTCCGCATTACCACCACCTAGCCAGTTATATCCCATTTTGTAGCTGTGCCCTCGATTTTTCCTTCCTAACAGAAGTACTTTGCACTTGTCTTTATTGAATTTCATCTTGTTGATTTCTGAGCAGTTCTCCAATTTGTCAAAGTCATTTTAAATTCTAATCCTGTCCTCCAAAGTGCTTCCAACCCCTCCCAACTTGGTGCCATCCACTGACTGGTACCAGACCCAGGCTGGCTCCTGCCAGGACCCCACTAGATATGCCCTCCCAGTTTGACAGCAATCCACTGACAACTACTCTTTGAGTACACTCATTCAACCAGTTGTGCACTCATCTTATAGTCATTTAATCTAGACCACATTTCCTACTTTTGCTCATGAGAACATCATGTGGGACTGTGTCAGAAGCCTTACTAAAACCAAGATATATCACAGCTACGGCTTCCCCCCAATCCACTAGGCCATAGCCTGGCAAAGAAGGAAATTAGGTTGGTTTGGCATGAGTTGTTCTTGACAAATCCATGCTGGCTATGCCTTATAATCCTATCATCTGCCAGGTGCTTAAAATTGATTGTTTAATATCCTACGTTTCTTCACTCTTGTTCAGACATAGGGAGAGGTTTTTGTATTTTGTTTTAGGGGTTTTTTTTTGGGTACCCTGAGGTAAAATTGCCAAGAATAACTTGCCTCCACTCCTAAAATGGCAGCTGTAGCGCTGTGAAAACAGCATTGTCGGGTCCCATTCCAAAGTGACAGCAGATCTTACTGACATCAAAAGAAATGGGAGGTTTTTTACTGAGGACTGTTTGTTGATTTTTTTCTGGTGAAGTGATATTACATGGCATTTCCAACCCTCAATCCTATTAAGTGACAGAACTACCTAATAGCACTCATTAAATAACATAACTTGGTGTCAGAAATTCACTGACAAGTTCATACATTTGAAGTGGTAGATTTATGCCTGTAAAACAACATGGAGTTGGTAGACTTTTTTTAAACTAGATGCCCTTATTTTAACAGGTGAAAGCAAAATGCCTGAGACAGGTCGTGAGAAGGTTATCACCTCTGGAATGAAATTGACTGGAAAACTGTGGGCGTCCTTCGTTAAAATCTTACACTTAATGGGGAGAAAGCGTTAAAAGTAAATTCATGTTTTACTTTCAAGGATCTTTACATTCCACTACATACTTCCTAGAGATCATCTCTTTCATGACACTGTCATATTCTGCAACGCCTTTCATGACAGGCCTATTCTCTGTCCAAGGAGATGATGTCCAAACCAAGATATTAGTGTAAAAAGCGACAAAGAGTCCTGTGGCACCTTATAGACTAACAGACGTATTGGAGCATNAGGACTCTTTGTCGCTTTTTACAGATCCAGACTAACACGGCTACCCCTCTGATACAAGATATTAGTGAAAAATCATGCAGGTATTTAAATGATTCCTTGCATCGCTAACCCAGGACAAACATATACAATGAAAACGTTACAGTGCTGAGTAGTTTTGTGTGCTTTTTACAAACTAATATACAAATTATTACTGCAGCTTTCTCTGGGCTGAAACACAGCAGCGGTTTAACACCACATAGCAACACTATGAAGTGGTTTAAGAAAGGAAATGAAGAATATCTTGACTGTCTACCCACATTCCACCTGCAATGTTACAATTAGGCCCCCAAAATAGGATTAGCACCTTATGGATATTTAATGACGACTGGTGACCCAGACCAAATTTCTTAAATCTCATCAGAAAGAATGGAAAATACTAGAAACCAGAATTTCTTTGGTACATTTGCTTGTAATAGTAAATTATGTTTTTCTTTAAAAGATTAGTCAGTGTTTTGCAAGTTTCCAGTCAAATGTGTGTCATAAGCAATGTATAGATTGAATGCTATATATACTGTGGGCCAGATTGAGAACTATTTACTCCCACTGCTGAGCATCTACTCAACCAAGTAATCCTATTGGAATGAACAGGACTGAGTAACTGCTTACCAACGGGAGTACGCAATTCAGAATCGGGTGTGTGTATATGTATGTATGTATCATTCTAGATATTCACCCCTCCACATTTTATTTTCAGGCTGTTAAATATTTTCCAGACCGTAACTACCCCACATACGGTCCGAATGGAAGAGCCAGTCAACCTTACTATGAGGCCAGAACGACATCACGGGTGGGGTTTTCAAAAGTGCGCAGTACTGACCTAACTCTGTTCCCATTGATGTCCTACTAAAACTCTCACCTACTTCAAAAATCCCACCCACATGTCTTTCCAGTCTACAAGGAGGCTGGGTCATCGCTTGAGAACATTTAAAACAAGATATGTGGGGTCACTGTGGAACATGGTGGCTACCACACACAAACTTGCACCAAAACAACTAAATCAGGTTTTAATTCACGTCTTTTGTTATTTTGGTGCATGGCTGTATATGGTCATTCTTATTTCGGATTAAGGGTGTTAAACTAAATCAAAAGAGGGCACTCTTAATCCAAAATAACAACATCCAAAATGAGTGGTGTCTTGCAGCAAAATAACTACAGGTGTGAATAAAAACCAGTTTAGTTGTTTCTTTGCAAGTGTGTGTGTGTAAATCAGCTCTCAGCACTTCAGCCAAACTATTGGAAACTTCATCTCCCACAAACAACCTAGAAAACACAAGAATTTTTCATTTTCCAATGACATCTTTAGTCACTTTTGATGGAGCATGACATTGTTATTATTCTCCATCCCAAAAGAAAACAGTGTCTCGTTAGAATAAAATAACCTCCTTGAGGAGCACAATCACCAGCTGACTAAATCAATGAATGAAAGCCCTTAACAAAATGCCAAAACACCATACGGGGCAAAGAAATAATTGACTAAATGTTTGTGTAGTTAGAGTCGGAAAGGAAGCGTGGAAAAGTTCAGGTGGAGTTAGATTGTTTAGCAAGCAGTTTGCTGCTCCATCCAGACCCTGAAGAATCAATATATTCTCTTGATTATTAAGAGGTGACTAGAGAGCTGAAAGGAACATTCCTACCATGAAATGACAAGTCAAAACCTAGCAACTCTATTTTTTAAAAGTAGCTTAAAGGAAATTACAAATGCATTTAAAAAAATAGTCTTCTGGTAAAGAGACAGGAAGTTAAACTCATCTTTCCAGTAAGTCAGTTCCATATAATATACAACTGAGTGCACTTGCCATAATTTTACCTGAAAAATAGAAAGGAGGGATTTTGAGTTTGCCAACGTTTGGCAAAAGCAAAGAAAAATGACGGGAAAGAGAAAAGAAAGCCATACATTGTATTAAACTATCCTCCAGACGGATCAGCAGTTTAGGAGGCATGTACAGTACAATGGTTTCCACAATGTGCTTTGAAAAGATTTCTTAATGTCTTTGGAGTGGTGGGAAAGTAATTTATAGCACCACATAAAAAACAAATAATACGTCCCAATCCTGCTGCCATGAAGTCAATGACAAAACCTCCACTGACTTCAGTGAGAGAACAGTTGGGCTCAGAATCTTTCCGTATTTTTGAATGCTTTTCAGCAGTCTGGTTAAAATATTACCTAATTTCTTCCCGTCACCCCTGCTCAAATAATTACTGCACTTTTTCCCCTCTTGCTACTTTATTAGTATTTAAGAGTAAAAGTGCTGAGCTGTGTGCATGTTCAGAATAGAGCACCTACCATTACCCCGATACGGACATCGGAGAGTAGCTCTCAGTTTACGGGCGGCAAGTCAAGGGGCACAGATCTACCAGCTGTGTCTGGTTCGAGGCAGCCCCATTATTCTGACGATGTTATGGTGCCCTCCAAAATTAACGCAGAGATTTTTAACTTGATTTTCAATGTAAAATGATTAAATGATGAAAAATACCCTCTCATAGAATTTGGGGACGCTTCCAAAGGCACAGACGGGAATTAGATGTCCAGCTACCATTTCCTTTGTGCCTTTGAAGAGGATCTCCCCCTTGTCTCTCCAGTAACAGAAGTGGCTACTATCTTCTTTCTGGAAAAATACCCCAACCTCTTTGAATAAGACAGAGCTGTAAGATTTCAACATTAATCTGCTGCTCTTGGCTCTCTCATGAAGCTGTTGGATTCAGATCAAGGTAAGCGTGATGCATTTTTCTTAAGAAGAAAAGAAATAGTCTCTCTCACCACCCTTCCAACTAAATATTAGTTACATGGACTACACAACATTCATCATTGTCTAGTATGGTTACCATCTCTAAAGGCAGGTGACCCTTTATGCCAGGGTTCAAAAGTGCTTCCTATTAATCTACTCTGTCGCATCCAACGGATCTCATCCTAGGATGTCCCATCACCATTTCCTGTAATCTTTGCCCTATAACAGGGTTTAAAAGAGAACTGGATAAATTCATGGAGGTCAAGTCCATTAATGGCTATTAGCCACGATGGGTAAGGAATGGTGTCCCTAGCCTCTGTTTNCTTTGGGCTGACCCAGTATGGCCGTTCTTATGGTCTTATGTTCTTCTAACATTCTCTTTTCCAGAAAGATCTCTTTGTTAAGTGCCCTAAACACGCTACCTTCCTTCCCTTCCAGTCACTTGATGCTACTTTGCTGTAGCAGCCCTCACATGTTGTCTCCTCCACCCATGACACTGTATGGTTACTACATGGCAGTTAGTTTATATGATGAGGCCCCAGTGTTTGGAGCTGGATCCCTGTGGGCAAGGACGTTTATGCCCATGTGAAGTCCCAGAGAAATCAGTTAGGCCCAGCTGGGACACGGGTCAGCCCATTGATCCAGTTGCAGGGTCTAGACCTTTGAGCCTTACCAGCTTCAGGAGTGGTCAGGAACATCTAGCTGCCACAGCACGGAGTGGTGGGCCAACCTTTCACCTGTAAGGTTATGTACTGTATGAAGCATTCGCTACAAAACTTCCAAGAGTAGCCAGCTTCTCCTAGATGTCATTTAAATAGACCATCTTCACAAACTACTGAATAAAGCCAAGTTGCCCAAAAGCTAATTTTTGCTCCTGTCCTCTGAACTTTAGCTTAATTTCCAAACATCCTTAGCATTTTTATGCCCAGCTTTAATGTGAATTTGTTATTAATGTCTGCCAATTCCATAACAAATTCCCTACGCAATTCACCAGCTTACCATAGATTGCCTCATCTCCTTCTTCCAAAATGAACCATAACCATCAACAGCAACGCCCTCCCTGCTTGAACAAACAAGTCCTTATGGTACCACCAAAAGGCTGAAGAAGCATGGTGCAATACTTCCACCTTGCTACACTTCACTTTTGAAGTCAAACTTCTCTCTTGTGCTTTTTACTGCTCTTGCAACCATTTCCTAACCATAGCGTTGAAATTTTAGGTTGTTATAAAAGAAATTCAACCAAGCTACTGTATGACACTTTCTTGGACACCAATAGTACTACAGTGAAAATGGGCGTGTCTTCAGTATCCTAGCTGCTGGATTGAACAATCAATTGTGACTTTCCTTTTTGTAGTGGTACCAACCCCACTCAAGTTCTGCTGCTCAAATCCATTATTTATTATGCAGTCCCAAGTATTTAGCGAAAGTTTAAATAGAATATTAATATTCTTTCTTGAGAATCAATTCAGCAATCTGTTTTATTTCAGTTATTTGCCTCAAGCCAGTTCTAATTTTGGACAGAAAATGGACAAGGAACAAAATCAAAGGATGACCAAAAAAGCAGATGGCTGGAGAGTGTTCCTGGCAGTCACGACATTGACAAATGGGAGCACTTGAATTTAACAAACCAAGAGATAGGGATGCACTGAAATGGAAACTAAGGTTCTGCTCTAGTCAAATTCCTTGCAGTGTTTGGTTTGGGTTTGTATCTTTCCTGCAACTGGCAACTCTAGATTAGATAGCAAGAGAAATATTCCCAGCCAGAAGAAAAACACACTGATCAAACCATTTACTGATTCACACAGACTCTCACTGCACACAAGCATATTTATGTTCCAAGTTAACCAATAGAAGGGAAGTTATCAATTTACTGATACGTTATTAACAGCCCTGTAGTAATCAGAGTAGAAGCAAACCTGTCTGCCTGGTACAGACCACACAAATTCCTCCCGCAAGGCATAGTTTTGCAAGTTGGCAATAGCAGGAGTTACAGTGGTGTTAAAAAGCCAAACCCATGCCAACCTAGGACTTCATGGGTGTCACCATATGTTGCACACAAAGGACACTGAGAACTTCATCTTGAAAGCGACAATAAAAGTCAGTTCTTGCTCCAAAAGCACACTTCCCTACCTCTTGAGCTAAAGGAGTCTCCATTAGGGGATAGTGGCGTAGGGCCTGTTCTCATTCCATTCTACAGAGGGCAGTTCATTTAAGTAATGTTTACAGTTCCCTCTGCAAAGCAATACAGACAATAAGGTATCGGGACAAAGGAAACAACAGGATCATACTACATAGCAGTGGTGCTAATACAGTTACCTACTTGTTCAACAGAAAAGCATGAAAGCCCTGTCAGTTGCAGGTTAACACAATCAGAAATTAAGATGAGAATCGTGCAGGTCTCAGTCACTAGACACTCATCAGGGAATTGGAGTTTTATATGCATGCCTTCCTGAAGGAATCCAACAATAACATTTTTCCATAGAGCAGAAATTCCTGTAGCGTGCACGCTTTTCATTTCAGTAACGCTGTGGTCCGAAATGCTGGCCTCCTGTAACGAGGTAATCTGACAGTGTAATTTGTAATATTTTATTTTATCAAAACTGATCTTATCGTTGCCATGGCAATTAGAGCAAAACAAAAGATGGCAACAGAAAATGAGCTACAATGGCTCAATTTAATTCAATCCGCTTTTTCTCTGCCTATGATGTGGAAGTGATATAGAAAAGCTGTTTTAAGAGTATGTAGGCCAATGATGTGTGATTCTCAAAACTTTCTCCCACCACCCCTCAGATTTTTATAGGTTTTTGTGACTCATCATTATCGTTACAACCTCCTCGTTCTCCGTGACCTCTTTATCATCGTAAGTTCGGTCTTTGTAACAGTAGAAATCTCAGCAACTACCAAAGTGACATTTAAAAATTTTTTAATTATGCAATACAAAAATCAAACACACTAATCAAGGTGTCACTATTTTGTGTTATTATATAATGCCTGCATCTGTAACTTTCACTCCATGCATCTGAAGAAGTGGGGTTTTTTACCCACGAAAGCTTATGCCCAAATAAATCTGTTAGTCTTTAAGGTGCCACCGGACTCCTTGTTATTTCGTGTTGGTTATTTAGTGCCAGATGACCTCATTAACTGACTGGATTAGAGGAATATGCAGCGTAGTTGTAGCCATATGGGTTCAGAGAGACAAGGTGGGTGAGGTAATATTTTTTATTGGACCAACTTCTGTCGGTGAGTGAGACAAGCTTTCAAGCCACACAGGTCTTCAGGTCTGGGAAAGATGCTCTGAGCATCACAGCTAAGTGCAAGGGGGAACAGATCGTTTAGCATATGTAGTTAGCACATATTCTAAGGTATCATTTAGGGTGGAGTGGCCCATTAACACCTCTGCAGTCATAGGACAAAAAGAGAGGCTACAGATTGTTGCAGATTGGGAAGCAAATACATGCTCTTCCTGTAGCAACAGGGTTGGGGTGTGGCCTTTTCCTAGTGAAGAGGAGATTTTACCCCTTAGCCACTTAATTGCCAGGTTTTCAAAAGACCTCCACTCCCATTTAGGCAGCTAAATAAGGGCCAGATTTTCAAAAGTGTTCATCACTCAGCAGCTCCCATATTGGCACATCTGGCCAAGCGTCACATTTTGAAAAACTGGCCACTTATTTCGGTGCCTAAATGAGAGGGGAACTCTCCAGTTTTGGGTGCTGAGCACTTACAAAAATTCTGGCTTTGAAGCCCAATGCAAGTCCCACTGACGTCAGGTCCCAAATGACTGACTGGTTTTCTAATATGGGTAATCCAGCCCCTCCATTTGGATACTCAGATTGGCATGGTCAACATTATGTTCATGGGGTGAACGGAGGCTTTACAGACCCCATAAGCCATTTCTGCATCTAATATCACAGTAGCAGCACAGTATTTATGTTCTTCCTTTAGAGATTCTGTTTTGATTTTGAGTAGAGAAGTAAAGGTAGAAGCCCAGGTTGTTGGACACAAGTTCACATAAGAGCACACGCACTTTTACAAACTCCAGATTTAGGCATGTAAATCCTGGGAACATGCGCACCGCCAGGAGGGGGAGACATTTCCTGATAGCTCTGGAAGGTAACAGATTTATGTTCTGAATTATCCCAGCATCGGAGAACCAGTCTTTCCTGTGTGCAATGCAAGGCTGTTTACAATCCCTGCTAAAGCCCCAGATGATTTTAGTCAGATTCTTGAAATAACTAAGAGGGAGTTTTGAAGGGTAGCACACCAGATATGAACAAGACTCTGGGACAGACACGCACCTTTGCTATATTGCTTCTTCTCAGCCCCACCTCCATCTCTGCTGACTGTTGCCATCTATGCAGGTTATTTGAAATCTGCTTTATAAAGAATGATGGGTCAAACACGACATGTGATCTTAGACTAGAAGGTAGCCTGGCTTCTAGGCATGTAGTTTCTGTAAAAAAGGACAATAAAGGGTGTTGAGCTAATGAAATGTCAATTGTGAATTTAGAGATCTGTAGCAGGTTGGATCTTTCCCCACCACCTGCCCACTCTAGCTGATACAGGAGTCCATAAAGACTACGAAGTTTCCCCATCAACTTGAGTAGGCGACTACTTAGGACAAAAGACCCTTAATGAAGAGTGGCCTAATCATGAAGTCCTTACCTGGCCCCTGATCCTGCAAAGACTTACCTTCAAGCACTTGAATGGTTCTGTTAAACTTAAGGGGATCACTCACATGCTTAATGTTAAACACACACATAAATCTTTACAGGATCAGGGCGTAGGCCCTTACTCAACTGAAAGTCCATTCAGCTCAGTGGTAGTTCTGCTTGAGTAATGACTACTCAGTGGGAGAACTCTGGATTTGGCAAAAGCTGATCATTCACAGACATCCAGAGTTCACAAATGCTGCATCCATCTGGGATAACTGGTTGCGTGTGAGCTTAGACCAATAACTCAAAGTTTATCTTACATCTATATAGTTGGTTTAACTTTAGATTTCTGCTGATCTGTTTATTTAATATGTAAATCATTATGTATATATACTAACAAGGTGTTACATTTTTTGCCCAGAGAACATGCAGCTGCCATTACAGGGAGCTACGTGCATATTTTAGTGAGGATGTTTGAAAGTTTTAAAAATAAAGGTAAAACTATGGATTTCTCCATAATTATCGCCGTCAAGAATAGCCTCTTGCTGTCAGAGAAGATGTACCATTTTCATGTGAAACCCACCCCCACAAATAAGGAAACCAACTCTAACTTTAAAGGTTCCTGTCTACACCAAGTTTACAAGCTGTTCCATCCTGCTCTTTGAAATGGAATCTTGTACAACACGCATTAGAAAAGCTGGAGGAAATTGGAGATAAAGATTTTTTTTAAGTATGTATGTCTCCCAATGGGAAGTTTGGAGCAACAAGGGCAGGAAATGGACTCATATTTAAGCTGATTACCCAAGCAGGGTCCTCTGCCTTTTCAGCAGTGCCACGGTCCTTTAGTAAAAAACCATTTAAATTAATTAGAGTTTTGTGAGGGGGAAAAAACGATGTCAAATTTTATCTGGAGTGTTAGTGATGGCTGGCTGGAGAGGGGCTTTCAGGGCTGTTAATTGGGTCTGTTTGCTCCAACGCCACAAACACTTTGACATGAAATGTTCTAATAATCATACAGTGCAGGTGGCCTCTGGTGTCGGCCACAGTTCTGACAACTCCAGCATGCTTGTCTGTTCCATTCAGAGCCTGCAAGACTGAGCAGACGGCTTTGGGCCTAACGGTCATTAACCCAAATGTTCTCTGTGTGCAGCCTAGCAACCAATTTAAGTCACCAAGATCTTTAACATTTGTACGGGAAATTCACACAAATAAAAGTAGTACTGGGCCGTGCTGGCCTTATAGACATGGATCTTATGATGTTTTTTACCTAATTATCAACTTAACTTTTTCTTGATGCAGCTGAAAAAAGAGAAGCAGTAACTGCAAGCTTTATTGAGCAGAACAGAAGCACAATTTCCCTGAGCTATATTTAAATGTGTGTTTCTGTGTGTATATTTATACATTTGTACTCAGCCATACACACATGAGATAACTGTCTACAGCTCTAAGAGTCAAAGACAGAAGAAAATATTATAATATTTAGATTAGCCTGGTGATATTTAGATCATATTTCACTGGCTTCAAAAGCTCAAGCGCACATTTAGCTGTGGTTGAAATACATTTATAGTGTTTTAAACAACACGGCAACACAAAAATTGTTTCTGAACTGCATTATTTGCTTCTATCTTAATAATTAGCTCCTGTCTATGCGTACATTGTGCCTAAGGAATTAGTTTATATTTCAAAAAACAGCAGTAATGGATGAGATGACCTTATCTACTCTGTCTTCCCAGCAGTTAGGATTTTATAGCATAAGAAGAGAAGAGAACAGAATATTGACCAGGAAGAACCAAGGGGTTCAAGCTACATAATGTACTATATTCATCTGTCCAATGTATCAGAGCAGTGCTTAAGAAGTAAAAAAAAAAATCGTAGGATCTCCTTACAATATATAGTGAGAGCTCTTAAGGTGTAGCTGAAAGAAATTCAAGCATTTTAAGCAACAATAATAAAATCACTTTCTGAAGACTGTATATAATTATGATAATTATTTTACATCCAGGCCATTGCACAAAGCCAGGTAAAAACTAAAATTCTACAGAATGTAGGGCATGAATTAAAGGAAATACTGGATCGATTTGACCTCTATATAGGGCTATCTCAGGAGGAGAAAATGAGAGAAAAAGAGACTAACCAGGTCTTAAAGACATATCAGCTTCAGAAAGGCAAAATACAGAATGATGCAAATTAGCTGTCAGCTAGTAACAAGCTATAAAATAAAGGTTGCTGTGGACTTACGTTTCATAAATAATATTTACAAAAAACCCTTTAATCAAAATAATCCGTTTCCTGGCATGTAACCTTCCCCCAAGAGCAGCATTCTCTTCTCCCCTTTCCTTTGGTAGCCCTCTTCCTCCATTCCCATCCCAAGCGATGCAACTTATCTGCCTTGTGTTACTTGTCTAGATTAACTGTAAGCTCTTCAGGGCAGGGCCTGCCTTGTCAGGCTCTATATGGGCTGATGGTGCTAGCTGTGTAACACAAGTTAACAGATTACAACCCTCCTCAGCCAGCCAAGCACAATTCCCCACACACGGAGACACTGAAACCAGGCAGTCGGGAAGAAAAGCCCAATAGGCTACAAAACACCAAGGCAGCAAATAAAAAAATAAAGGAGCATAGCTTAGTTTGAGACAAGTCAGTGCTGGCTTTTGGCTGTCAGGAAGGACAGATTGGCAGGGACCTTTGGAGGAGGAGAGGGGGTTGCCTTCCTCAGCAGCATGGGTCTCAGGTCACATTGCTAGGATCATCTAGGTCAATCTCATCCAACCCGTTCCCTGCCATCGCAGGGTCCCTGGGTATTGGAGCACCTCAGTCCCTACTCCACCCTGCCTGTGGCAGTCCTCGGGAGGAGTTGTGTAATACTGTAGTCCAGTCCAGGTTATTGGGCTCAGTACAGGGGTGACTTGGGATCGAGTGGTCTGTGCTATGCAGGAGGTCAGACTAGATGATCTGGCATTGCCTTTCGGCCTTAAACTCTAGTACTCTATAGCTTCAAGTTTAGGGAAACCACGAAGCTAAATAGAGCCAGGCACAACCTATACATACCCAGCCAGAGTGCCATATGCATTTTGCTACCCACTGTCCCTTCCGACACCAGTACTTGGTCTACCCTACACCAGACTCCACTCACCAAGGCACACGTGTCTTCATCTCCTGGTTAGTCTCTCTCTCTGTCTCCACAGTCCACATAACGGGTGGTGGGGATGGTCCCCACAGAACAGGCTTCAGTGCCTTGGTGGGCTTTGTACAAACCCTTCAAATTGTGTCGACTTTCTCCCAGTAGGCTGGGGTCTAGCTCCATTCGGGGAGATGCCCAAGAACACGTGCTTCTGACATTTTCATTTCTGACGCATCGATGTTTGAGCTCTGACTTACAGTTTATCGGGGCTTCTTCCGAGCACATTTCTGTTGTGCAACAACAAGAACACAAAAATCTAGTCAGAAGCCAGATTGTATTGATAAAAAATGGATAGCAGCTTGTTTTACACATGCAAATGAGGTGCTAATCACAAAAATTGTCCTTATCAAATAAATATTTTGCTGATCCAAGCTGTACCGTATGTTGACTCCGAAGTATGTAGATAGGGATCTCTGAACATCATCCAGAACAGCAAGCCAGATAAATTTAGACACTATTAGAATCATAAAATCATAGACTCTAGCCTCTGTTTCCCAGAAGCTGGGAATGGGCGACAGGGGATAGATCACTTGATGATTTACCTGTTCTGTTCATTTCCTCTGGGGCACCTGGCATTGGCCACTGTTGGAAGACAGGATACTGGGCTAGATGGACCTTTGGTCTGACCTAGTATGGCCATTCTTATGTTCTTATGACTTGTAGGACTGGAAGGGATTTCAAGAGGTCATCTAGTCCAGTCTCCTGCACTCATCATGGCAGGACTAAGTATTATATAGACCATCCCTGACAGGTGTTTGTCTAACCTGCTCTTAAAAATCTCCAATGATGGAGATTCCACATCCTCCCTGGGCAATTTATTCCAGTGCTTAACCACTTTGACAGTTAGAAAGTTTTTCCTAATGTCCAGCCTAAACGGCCTTTGCTGCAATTTAAGCCCATTGCTTCTTGTCCTATCCTCAGAAGTTGAGAATATTTTTCTCCCTCCTCTTTGTAACAACCTTTTATGTACTTGAAAACTGTTATGTCCCCTCTCAGTCTTCTCTTCTCCAGACTAAAAACAAACCTACAGTAATTTTTTCAATCTTCCCTCATAAACCATGTTTTCTCGACCTTTAATCGCTTTTGTTGCTCTTCTCTGGACTTTCTCCACTTTGTCCACATCTTTCCTGAAATGTGGCGCCCAGAACTGGACACAACACTCCAATTGAGGCCTAATCAGTGCGGAGTAGAGTAGAAGAATTACTTCTCGTGTCTTGTTTACAACACTCCTGTTAATACATCCCAGAATGATGTTTGCTTTTTTTGCAACAGTGTTATGCTGTTGACTCATATTTAGCTTGTGATCCACTATGACCTCCAGATCTCTTTACTCCTTTCTAGGCAGTCATCTCCCATTTTGTATGTGTGCAACTGATTGTTCCTTCCTATGTGGAGTACTTTGCATTTGTCCTTATTGAATTTCATCCTATTTTCTTCAGACCATTTCTCCAGTTTTTCCAGATCATTTTGAATTTTAATCCTATCCTCCAAAGCACTTGCAACCCCTCCCAGCTTCGTATCGTCCACAAACTTTATAAGTGTGCTCTCTGTGCCATTATCTAAGTCAGGGGTTCTCAACCTTTTTCTTTCTGAGGCCCCCCCAACATGCTATTAAAACTCCCCAGCCCACCTGTGCCACAACAACTGGTTTTCTGCATATAAAAGCCAGGGCCAGCGTTAGGGGGTAGCAAGCAGGGCAATTGCCTGGGGCCCTATACCACAAGGGCCCCCACGAAGCTACATTGCTCAGGCTTCAGCTCTGGCCCTGGTGGCGGGGATCAGGGCCCTGGACTTCAGCCCCATTCAGTGGGTCTTCAGCTTTCTGCCCAGGGCCCCAGCGATTCTTATGCTGGCCCTGTTTGGAGGCCCCCCTGAAACCTGCTGGAGGCCCCCTAGGGGGCCCCTGACCCCTGGTTGAGAACCACTGATCTAAATCACTGATGAAGATATTGAACAGCACCGATCTGTATGGGACCCCACTCATTATGCCCTTCAAGCTTGACTGCGAGCCACTGATAACTACGCTCTGGGAACAGTTTTCCAACCAGTTTTGCACCCACCTTATAATAACTGCATCTAGGTTGTATTTCCCTAGTTTGTCTAGGAGAAGGTCATGCGAGACAGTATCAAAAGCCTTATTAAAGTCAAGATATACCATGTCTACTGCTTTCCCCCACCCCACCCCCCTCCATTCAAAAGGCTTGTTACCCTGTCAAAGGAAGCTATCAGGTTGGTTTGACACGATTTGTTCTTGACAAATCCATGCTGACTGTTACAGACCACCTTATTATCTTCTAGGTGTTTACTAGATGATTGCTTATTATTTGCTCCATTATCTTTCCGGGTACTGAAGTGAAGCTGACTGGCCTGTAATTCCCTGGGTTGTCCTTTTGCCCCTTTTTATAGCTAATATTTTTTGTAACTTTGTTACTTTGCATTTTTGATGACAAATGTCAGTGCATGTAGAAAGCAAGTGAAGTCCTTGTGTTTATTGCTGAAGGACACTGCATGGTGCTAAAGTTTGTATACTAGCAGGAAAGCAGACTGGCCTTATTACATTTTGACTTGCAGGAAAATGTGAACTTGCAATTTATTAACACGGGGGGAAATTCTGCCCTCCACCTCTACGAGCCACCAGACCTAGGCCAGGGAACACAAAGGATGGAAACCATGGATCCATAGCATAGCCCCAGCTCCCTCCAAAAGCAGGAGAAAGTTCCTCCATGGGTGTGGCTGTACTGCAACGTAAGCCCAGCTCTGTGGGACTTGAGCCCGCAGCTTCTGTGTTTGTAGCCTCTCCAGCCCTTTGTTCATGGCAAACTTGACTGTGCATCCCAAGGAACTTTTCCGGAAGTTGTCCCAGCTTGCCAGCACATCCAGCTGAGCCATCTTTTGGGTCTGCCTGCTCCCAGGAACCAGAGTCAGTAACATAGGTGAGGCACCATTTGAAGAACTCATCCTGCTCGTGCCTTCACTCCTGTATCAAGCAACAGAGCATCCACAAGATGCTGGTGGGCATTTCGGCAGCGTTTTCTGGCCTACTGATGGCACCTGTCTAAGGAGCAGTAGCGGCGCCAGCTCTTCCGGCGCCCTAGGTGGCGGAGGGTCCCGCCCCCGAAATGCCGCCCCCAACAGCGGCGGCGGAAGGTCCCGCCCCCAAATTTCTATGGGCGGCCGGGGCGCCGGCGCCCCCAAAATAGCAGCGCCCTAGGCGACCGCCTAGGTCGCCTAATGGGTTGCGCCGGCCCTGCTAAGGAGAAGGACGATGCAGACATGGCAGACTCCAATTGAGAGATGCTGCTCATGATATATAGCTGCTGATGCCCCCTACATAGATCAGCGCTTCTGGAGCAGAGCCACAAGCACAGCGTGCCGGGAATCACATAATCATGCAGACCTGGGATAACCAGCAGTGCATCCTCTGTTGGGATCACTCTCCACAGACAGGCACGGGGCAGGGCCAGGTGCTCTCCACAACATCCTTTTGTCTCCTCAACCAGTCCTGGGGTACACGTATATAACTGATATGGTTTGGACCCCAGTAAACTGAAATCCTTATTACTAGGGGATCAAGGGGCAGTCTACAGGAGCTGTGCTTAGTATTGCCAATTTCACACATACACAAATCATGAGTCAGGCCCCAAAAATCATGAGACAGTCTTAAAAATCATGGAATTTTAAAAAATACATTTTGGGTCTTTTTATTTGCCTTCTGGTTTTGAGCCTTTCGTGTTTACATTTTCCAGCATTTCTCTATAACCATAAGGGCTAGAAACATACTTTTTGTTTTAAACGAGAGCTGAGAGTCTCCTATAGTCACTTGACTCCAGGAGCTGGAATTTATTAAAAAACAAAAAACAAAACCAAACAACATAACAACAACACACCAAATGTCATGAGACTTGCGATAAAATCATGAGAGTTGACAAGACTGAATTTTGCAGCAGCTTTGCTGCCACATGAGCAGCATGCAGGTTGAAAGCCGGCCCTCAAGGATTTCCTAAGAATGTATGAGCTTCCAGTTGCATAAGAGCTGGAGAACTCTTCTGCCTCTTCCTGCATGTCAAGAAAACATTGCAAGTACAGACTCTGGACAGGGCCAGATTAACTCTCCTGTGGGCCCCTGTATACCAGTCTTTTTCCTAATTTAAAACAAAATTATTATGGCATCAAGGCTGTTAATGCTATACTAAACTTGGCTTTTAATTAACATAAAGCCGTTCTGTGGTTACATTTCATTCTTAAAACACGTAAAATATTGTTCCAATATATAATGGGAGCTGTGGGAACGATGCTGGTTTGACAAGATTTGCTCTTGACAAATCCATGCTGACTGTTACTTATCACCTTATTATCTTCTAGATGTTTGCAAACTGATTGCTTAATTATTTGCGCCGTTATCTTTCTGGCTACAGAACTTAAGCTGACTGGTCTGTAATTCCCTGGGTTGTCCTTATTTCCCTTTTTATAGATTGGCACTATATTTGCCCTTTTCCCATCTTCTGGAATCTCTCCCGTCTTCCATTACTTTTCAAAAATAATCACTAATGGCTCAGATATCTCCCCAGTCAGCTCCTTGAGTATTCTAGGATGCATTTCATCAGGCCCTGGTGACTTGAAGACATATAACTTGTCTAAGTAAGTTTTAACTCGTTCTTTCTCTATTTTAGCCTCCTATCCTGCCTCATTTTCCCTGGCATTCGCTATGTTAGATGCTATGTTTGCTTCCAATTTCAACTTTGGTACATGTTGTATTACTTAAAATAACATTTTACAAAAATTGAAATGAAAAGCCATTCTGAAATGGAAAATCAAAATACTCCATTTGTTTTTTCCCCCCAAAACAAAGTTTAATCGATATTGATACATTTCCATGAAATGTTTCACTTTTGACAAATTGGCGTTTTCTGACAGAAGAAAGTTGCCTCAGAGAGTTTCTGACTAGCTCTACAGATAACCCCAGCAAAAGTTCGTTTTCTTTGGGCAACAGCACCAAAGTGATGGAATGTTAAAGGGTTCTATAGAAATGTATAGGATTCTAAGGAAATTACTGTCAAAATCTACAGAAATTAATAGAGAAGGAGATCCTTTTTATAGGTTTTCTGAAGCATCTTATCAAATTTTATAGCAGGAATATAACTATTAAATTGGTTACAAAGGCTATAGAGCTGTTGTCATACTCGATTAAGTTCTACAGGACTTTCCCATAACAGAAATAAACAGAAGGTGATAGATAGATAGATAGATAGATAGATAGATAGATAGATAGATAGATAGGGTTTATGGGGATAGATAGATAGATAGATGTTATGGGACTAGATAGATAGATAGATAGATAGATAGATAGATAGATAGATAGATAGATACTTTGTTCATTGGTTAATATTAATATATATTAACCTAGAAGAGTTTTGCTCTACCTGTTTAGTGTTATTTGAAAAAACACCCCCCTGAGCGCAGCAAGTTTCAGCGCTGTAAAGCACCAGTGTAGACAGTGCACCGGCGCTGGGAGCTACTCCCCTCGTGGAGGTGGTTTTCTTAGAGCGCTCTGCCACGACCACACAAGCCACGTTAGCGTTGCCACGGCAGCGCTTTAGCGTTGCCAGTGTAGACTAGCCCTAAAGAAATTACTGATTTACATTATTTGTGGTTAACTATGAACATATACTGAAGCCGCATCCAGATCACTACAAGCCCAGTTCGGGGGTCCCATTCAGATCAACGGGACTACTCGCGTGAATAAGGGTTTGCTGCATTGGTCTATATAACTGCATCACAAAAGCAAACTCCACATATTTGAATAGATTAGCAGTCAATTACAGTTCTTCCCACTGCAGAAACAGCCACTCAGTTAACATAAACAAAGAAATTCCCATGTGCTGCAAAGGAAAACCTATTAACTAGTTAAACATGTGAATCAGTTGATAAATGGGCTATCAAAGTTCTGAAAACATTTTTAAACAATGAACCTTCCAGTCATGATTTTATATGGCTAAATTCAGTCATTATAATGTACACACATTGCAGGAAACTGTTTGGATAGAAAACTCTCATATAGCTACAGTTTCCTACATCTGAGGTTATGTAATGCAAGCAGATATACACACTCAAATAGTGACTGCCAGTAAAACACTGCCAGACATTTTAATCATGAGTAAAAGATTCTGGATCAACTTTTCAAAAGCTTCTAAATCATGTAGGTGCTTTTGAAAATTTCGGCATGTATGGACAAGTTTTCAATCAAATACATTCTAAATAAGTGGGGGGTGTGGGTGTATATATATAATTAATTCATTCGGTATAACTTTAAAATAACTATTTAAAAGTACAGACACTAACCTTCACACTTTCAAGGCCAAATTTGAGATCTGCAGGAAAGTAGGCATGCAAAAAAAGGACTTACCACAGCTGAATGTGCAAAATCCAATTTGCAAAACAATTGCAGTCATTAGGCATGCAAGAGCAAGACGACGCACTCTGACATTGGGCCACACTTTATGAAAATCTGGCTCCATCTGTTTAGCACTTTTTTTTTTTAACTTCAACTTAAAAAAAGTCCCAGACACAGGACTCACAATAGATGTTTGATACCTAGAAAGTTTGAGGGCACAATGTACATATTCACTCATTCTCTCTCTCTCTCTCTCCCCCGCCCTGCCTCCCCCCCCCCCCCCCCCCCCCCCCCCCCCCCCCCCGCCCCCCATCTTTGGAAGAGATCCGAACTTTTTTTTTGGGGGGGGGGGGTGCACAAGAAAGAGATGGGCCTAATATTTAGATCAGGATCCAAGCTTACTCAGCCAAATTAGCGATCAACATTACCCAAAGAGCCACAGCAGTGTGAATTCATTGTTTCATTTACTAGAGTACTATATATTCATATTTAAACAGTATGACAGGGGACATATTTAGTTTATATTAAGAGAGGTGAAAACATTTCTCACAGCAAAATGACTGACCAAGTATTACTATTTTATCAAACACAGATTGGTTAATAATTAAATCACACGGTGTTTTAATATTATGTGCTGCAAAGAGCCACAGGAGACACATTAAATAGCCACTTGTCGCTTGTGAGCCTCAATGTGAGTATCACTGATTTACAGCTTTATGCTATGTTTTAGCATTCATTTGTCTTTCAACAAGAGCTTAGGTGTAGCTGGTTTGCTCTTGAACGAGTAATAAAAAGTTAGCATTCTAATTAATGCACAACTATAATATACTCAGGTCGTAAACTCAGATTGTAGGATGTTACTGAGGCCCTGATTCAAGAAAGCACTTAAATGCTGTCCTAAATAGGGATGAATTTAAGCATATGATTAAGTACATGCACATGCTTAAGTCCCATTGGCTTCAGTGTAAAGTATGAGCTTAAGTTCCTATCCTGAACAGGGATGCTTTTCCCGAATCAGGGCCTTGGACTGTCAGCTCTGTGGGGCAGGGACTATGCTATTGGGGTGCAGCGTCCAGCACAATGGGGGGTCCAATCCCTGATTAGGGACACTAGGAGTTGCCATAACAAAAATAAAGGCATATGCATCCCAGTCTCCGGTTGATTTTAAACTCCAGAGCGAGATGCTCTGGAGAGTGACTGGTCTAAACCAACAAAAGAGAAGGCAAATTAAAATGAACCATGTGGGTTTGTAAAACAAAAGGCCATTTCATACCCTTGAAAGCAACCGGACAGCAATCAACTCTTCTTGTAATTAAATCCCTCTCCCTTACTGTATCTTTGAGTTAGCAAATTATGAAAGTAATGAAGAGAGGAAATGAGGCGCCCGTAAGGCAGAGTCCTCACCAGTTCAGAACTCTCCTGCTTAGTATAGGACTGAAGAAAGGCTTCTTATTCCACACTCCCCCCTCCATGGCATTTCAGGAATGTCCTGCTCCTTCCCTCGGCCAATATCTAATGTTAATCACATAATATGAGCAATTGACTCTTCTACCTCTTCATATCTGAAGCAGTGGGGATGCCTTGCCTCAGAAATCAGCGTATGCTTATGCCGAGAAGAGGAGGTGTTTCAAAATGCCTTCTAGCGTGGATATAAGGAAAATCTGTTAATTTGTCACTCAGCTTTGAGATCTCAGGATGACTGTTCATCTGTGCAGGACAGTTGGAGAGCAACTAGTTTCTCACTGCAAAAAGGAGATCAAAGGAGAGGTCACAGCTGCCATGGTTTATTCAACAGCATCATGGAAACGATGTTTATACCTGAAGTGTTGATGTCCGTTCAGATTTTGGACAGACCACCAACGAAACCGAGGGATTAAAGATATATGCACATCTTTGGGCTCAGCTATGAGAGAGGTAAAATTGTAGCTAATACTGCATGTGAGGTTTTTGGTGATATTCATTGGAATAAGAGAGATACTGGGACAAACTGAGAAGTGGCAAAATCGTAACATCTGTGGAAGTAAATGGAGCTGCACCTGCTTACGGAGGTCTGAATTTAGCCAGTTGACTGCCCATCCTTGCAGTTTCTCTTATAGCCTAAAAGCATCATATATTTTCAAATTGTAAGAAATATGTCCTCTGTCTCAAGACTTGGCCCACCAACCATGGAAATGCACATGTAATTGGGCATGCACAGACTTTTGCCTTCAGCATCCCACCGCAAAAAGAATTGGGTTTTTATTTATCATCAGCCATAGCTATGGTTAAGCAATAGCCACCCCAAGTTCCACCAACGGAAAACAGCCAGGCAAGTGGGCAGCTGGGAGTTCTGCTTATTGTAGGATGCCCATCCAGGATTACTGCACTTATAATGGGATGTAGGAATTCAACTCTTTTTTCAGCAACACTTTCTCAATTCTTAAAATACATTCGTACAGCAATGCAGCATTTTCCTCAGAGTTTGAGAGCATGGATCTTTTCTGTGTATATGTTCTCTTCAACACCCTCAAAAGGGGCCAGAATCTCTACTGCATTGCACAATCATTCATACCCTGTGTAAAGTAGGAGAAAAAAATGCTAGTATTTGGATTTGGCAGCATTTTGGCCTGTTCATGTGTTCTCAAATACCCAACTGACAAGCATGTTAGATACCTGGAGACACAGACATTTACCTGCAGCCCTCTGTCTTGTCTATGTCTATTTTTGAGAGATTATGTGGCTTAGCAGATGGCTCACTGATCTGGGACTCAGAAGAACTGTGTTCTATTCCCAGCACTACCACCGGCATGTGAGTGTCCTTACAGGTCACTTTACCTCTCTCAAGCTCACTTTCCCCCATCTGTAAAAAGGAGAGAAGGATACCGACCTCCTACATAAAGTGCATTGAGAGCGGTGGTTGAAGAGTGCTATGCAAGAGCTACGGGTTTAATATAGTGTCATGAACTGGCAGGTGAGTAATCCACTGCCATGTAAGGATGGAATAAGAAATGGCCACCCGTATGATAGGCCTTATACTGCTAACAGCTACGTGAGATTTTTGTTTAACTCAAGTAGCAGACAGCTGTGCTTTCAAAACAGAAGGATCCAAGTTCTAGCCCAGCCCTCACCTGAAATATCCAGGTTACCATGGTCCTTTGGCTAAATCACCTTGTACCAGATTGTTCCAGTTGGAGTCAGCCTATGAGCCGAATGAGCACTTTGGGTATCATCGCGCATGGCTGCTCTGTTGCTCCAAGATGCCAAATGCCCTGCAGAGGCAAGCAGGCAAGAATAAATGATCAGTTGCTTTAAGGCCTTGCAAACCTTGTATCATAGCCTGCCTCTGATTTCTGTGACATCATGGGTAAACCATGTGACTGGTCTGTGCCTCAGTTTCCCCCAGCTGCTTACTGAGGATTAAATTTCCTTAAGGCCCGAAGCCCTTTGAATGCTGAATTAATTGGTGTTGATCAAGTGCCCTAAATGCTTCAGCTGGAAGACGCTATAGAAATATTTTCAGCTCATGTACTGCTCGCACAAAGATTTCTTACAAATACTCTGTATATTTGTCAGACCTAGAGAACAAGGCAGACTGCACGGCCCAGCGTCTATTAAGGCTGCTGTACAGTTCTAGCAGGATAGTTGATGTGATCCTAAATTACTTCTGTGACCCCTGGAACACTTCGCTGTGGAGTTTGCTTTTGGCTGTGTAGTTCTGTTTAACCTCAAGCCTTCGACTGGAAGGCAGGGCCAATATATCAACCGATACCCAGTAATCTATCGTCATAAAGCCTTGCTCTCCAGCCTGTATAAAGAATAAAGGGTTATTAAAGTTTAATGTAGGCCTGTTGTTTCCTTTTAGTTCCTACATATTTTAAACTGCCTCCTTGCCTTTCTTGTCTTGCTTTAACAAATAGGGCCAGGGGATATTTCTGAGTTATGGGCCTGTCTCTTCACCGGAGGTTAAAGTGGTTCCCGATGACAGACGAAGAGTTAAACAAACACATTTGGAACCTGAGCTTCAAGGTGAGCAGCACTCAGCTTTGTCAAATTACCCTCAGAAAAGCCCTAATTGAAAGGCATCTTCATTGTACAACAGTGAAAGATACAAAGGACCAGATGCTGCACTCAGGTATCCACACAGTTATACGCCCTGCAGAAATCCATGAAACCTCACAGGTATAACTGGGCAGGAAATAGCTCAGAGTTTCTCCGTTTCATTCTCCCCTGCAAACTATGTAGTTTCACTCTTAAGTACCAAAGGGCCCTATTCAGGCTCCATTGCAGCCCTGTTAAAAGTTTTGGATGGAGTTGTTGGAGAACACAATTGTGACTGGGTGCCTGGAGGATGCACTGAGAATGTTTACTCTGGGCAAACTGCAGTGAATAGGGCAGACAATCCTCCAAACTTGTTTATTCTAATGTTTAGATTCAGCAAGTCAGTAACCAAACAACTTTTGTAATACCAGACTGGTTACCAAGAAGCCAAAATACAGTCCCCTTTAAGCACTTCAGCCCTTGATCCCATCTAGACAGCCAAGTCCATTATAATGAGTAGTTATTGAAAACCAGATTCACCTTATGTTATGTCTACCAGTCCCAAAGGACCAGACACTGATCCTCAGGTCAGTATGAGCTTCAGATCTTACCCAATAATCATGTTGATACCAATCCTTTTGTAACTAAAATTAAAGGTTTTAATATAAAAAGGAGGAAGAGAGTTGTAGTGGTTAAGAGATCAATATACATATAGATATGTGAGAAGTCCTTAGGTCAGTTTCATAGCAGAGATGATGAGGCTGCTGATTTGTAAAAGTCTTTCTAGAATCAATTTAAAAGGTTATAATTCAATATGCAATCCAGGCATAGAGTTTGTTCAAATTCTTCCATGAGAATTCCAGAATAAATCCAGAGTAAACCTGGAGACCTGTTTTGTGGCTTAGACCTTTCCTGTCAAAGTTTAAGCAGACCTGAGATAAAAAGGATCAGGCCTGGGCTATTTCTTTAGTCTTCTGGCAAGCTGATAAGACTCTTGACCGCAATTGTCACAGCAGGACCTTCCTCAGATGAAGAGTAGGCAGTGTATGTTGTTGCTTTGAAGCTAATCTTCTGTTTCCTATGCATACACAGGTAATTAGCTGCATTCATTCACATAAAGCAATTAGCCATTCAAACTATCAAGGCATTTCATATCGCATAGATAATTAAGCTGAAGACAATGTAATAATATTATTAATTCCTATAGTATCTTACATCTTTGATCTCTGAGTCAATAGAATATAGTAATGAAGCATTATAAGACAGGAACAGTATTTTAGCATCTACAAGCCAGTTAGATCACACTGTTAAATTTCTAACGAAATATAGGTAAACACAGACAACTACACTTAACATCTACTCTTGATTCTCTAAACAATACAGGTAAACATGTTAAAGATTCAAGTCTTTATGGCTTTGATAACTGTCTAGAAGGAATGGCCCTGTTTACCATTTCTATACCCTTTCGATAACCCTTAAGGGTTGCTTCTCGGGCACCCATCTTGCTGATTGTTTGACCTGCACTGGCTCAGCGTTACAACAGTAAATGGAGGGCCCGCATCTCCCCAACCCTTCGCACAGAAGTGATGGCAACCAAAAAGGCCATCTTCAGAGACAAATGTAACTCAGAGCACATAGCTAGTGGCTCAAAAGGCTGTTTCATGAGGCAGTTAAGAACAAGGTTGAGATTCCAACAGCAGAGTAGGATATCTAATCTGTGGGAACAGATTTGTAAGACCTTTCAGCAACCTCATTGTGATTGGATGCGTGAAAATTGAAAAACCTTCTACTGGTGAGTGGAAAGCGGTTACTGATGCTAAGTGCACCCTGATGGAACTCATAGAGAGACCTGATGTTTTCAATTGCAACTAGGGTGACCAGACGTCCCGATTTTATCGGGACCGTCCCGATATTTCGGTCTCTGTCCCGCGTCCCGACCGATCTTTGGTCGAGACGCGGGACAGAGTTATCCGCAGGCAGCACTTTTTTTTTCCCTCAGCCGGGACTCGCTCGGCTTTCGGCTTTTTTTTTTTTTTTTTCTTCTCAGCCGGGACTCGCTCGGCTTTTTTTTTTTTTGCTCAGCCCCCCCCCCCATGTGTCCCGATATTTTATTCCCCTCATCTGGTCACCC
>QXTE01000017.1:16388335-16465137 GCA_003942145.1 Platysternon megacephalum | reverse complement strand
CCCCTCCCCCCCCCCCCCCATGTGTCCCGATATTTTATTCCCCTCATCTGGTCACCCTAATTGCAACAGGCAATCCAAGATTGTGGAAAGACTGCTGGAGAGGTGAACAATGATGGAGATTACACCAAAGATGTTATCTTCTGTGTTTCTGGAGGGAAGTGTGTCTTGAAGATTCCTTCCTGCTATTTAACAGCACATGTTGTACTCCCAATGAACAGGATGCTCTAGTCCGGAGACTCACTGAGGAGCCATGCTTGAAGTTGCAGAACTTTCAGACTGGGGTGAAGTGTTTGACCTGCCTTCGGAGACAACAGTTGAGAATCGATCAGGAGCCAATGTCTTGGCCAAGTTGGTGTAATCAAAATGTCCCTGGCTTGGTCCTGCTTCGTTTTGTTGAGAACCTTTAAAAGCAATGGGAGTTGGTGGATACACCTAAAAAAGACCTCTTGCCCATGTAATGAGAAAGGCATCTCCTAGAGATTGGGGATTGAGTCCTCTTCTGGAAACAGAATTTTCTGCTCCCCGTGCTGGCTCTAGTAGTGAAAAGGTCAGACTAGGAATGTTTTGTTGGACTCGAGAATCCAACTCCCATTCATTATTTAGGGAAAAAAGTCTGCTGATGTAGTCTGCCATGGTGTTTTGCCTACCTGGGAGGTAAGAAGCCAAAATGACTATCTGGTTGGCTATGCACCAATTTTAGAGCTTTATCACTTCAGTGCATAGCAAGGGGGAACATGCTCCTCCCTGACGATTGATATAATACATATAAGCTATATTGTCTGTCATAATCTTGACTTGTTTTTGATTAGGGGAAGAAAGTGGAAGCAAGCATTTCTGAGCACCCTTAACTCCAGCAGATTGACATAAAAACATTGTTCTTATTGTGACCATGTGCCTTCGGCTGTGCGAAGACCTAAATATGCATCCCCAAAGGGAAGCGTCTGATGTTACAACGGGCACTGTTTGTTCAGACCGTGTTGTTGGGTACATAAACTGTCTGGAGCCACCCCTGGAGACAAAGATGTAACCTGGCATTTTGTGTTACAAAAAACGCAAGCGGCCATATTTCTCATAAGTTGCAGACATGTCCTTGCTGGAACTTGAGGACTGAGTTGCATTCTTTGGATAAGTTTCTTTACAGCAACAAACTTGTCAGGCGGGAAATAAGCCCTGCCCATCATTGAATCCAGAAACACTCCTATGAAAAGTATTCACTGTGTAGGAGCCAAAGCCAATTTCTCAAGCACAGTGGAATAGCGAAGTTGTTGTGTGAACTGACAACAGTGGAAGGGAGGAAAAAATGGATTGTATAACCAGATGTAATGGCCTCCGATACCCATCTGTCCAATGTTATAGCCTCCCATGCCTGTTGGAATAGAGAGAGGCGGTGTCCAAATTGAGTAAATGAGGTGGTATAGTGCACCCAAGTAATCCTATCAAGTGGTTTAGACTCTCAACCAAACCGGCATTTGGAAGATGTTGATGGCTTGGATTAAGCAGTCAAGGTAGTCACTGGCTTCTTTGTAGAAAATCTTGACCTCTTAGCCAGCGGTTCAGATGGCCTACGGAAGGCAGAAAACTGAGCAGGATGGGATCTTTGCACCAACTGAGACCTGATAAATTTTATTTTATTTTCAGGCGTGCATATCTCCAAATATCTAAGTGTAGCCCTAGAGTCCTTTAGGGTACAAAGAGAGTCATCTGTGAAGTCCGTGAAGAACCTGTAGCCATTAAATGGTAAGTCCTCAGCAGTCGATTGTATCTTCCATGGGAAACCAGCCAACTGAAGCCACGAAGCTCATCTCATCACTACTGTGGTGGAAATAGACTTGGCTGCAGTGTCAGCCACATCAACTGAACCCTGCAAAGACATCATTGTCAAGAGCCTGACCCGCCTTTATTATGGTGCTAAACTGATCTTGATGTTCCTATAGTAAATAGTCAATAAAAGCATCAAACTTCTCATAGTTCAGGTAGTCATATTTTGACATTAGTGCCTGGTGATTTGCTACCCTGAATTGTAATGGCACCAAAGAGTATCTTTTATGACCTAAAAGTCCAGATGCTTCCGGTCCTTGTTATATGGGTAGCTTTTGGAATATGCTTGTCTCCCCCTTTCATAAACTGCATCCACCACCAAAGAATTTGGTGCCGGATCTGAAAACAAAAACTTGGAATCCCTGGCTGGGACATAGTAATTTTTAATCACCACATTGACCTGTGGGGGATTAGGGCCATTGGTGGAGTTTATCAGATGGTTTTAGCTGGCTCAAGAAGAGGTTCATTAATTGGCAGTGCCACCTGTGTTTAAGCAGAACTATGCAATATGTCCAGGAGCTCGTGATGGGAATCCTGGACTTCTTCCAAGGGAATCTGAATCGCGTCCATGACTCACTTCATCAGGTCCTGGAAATGCTGAAGTCATCAGCTAATGATGGCAGTGGTGACATATTTGTAAAGGGAGTGACCTCCTGGTCTACCCTAGCTTCTTGTGCCTCCACGTCTCCTCTGCAGACTCAGAGTGGAGGGGAGGGATGAATGGTACTGAGGAACAAGGTCTTCTATGTTCCTTATAGGATTGAAATGGGGCCCCTCGAAACTGCTAGTGGTACATTGCCCCAGGGTCTCAATAAAGAGTACCATAAGGCATTGGGGGGGGGGGAGGTAGCCATTGTTGGTCATCCCAAGTATTTACAGACAGAAGTCTTGTTTCCTGCATTCCTTGCATCTGCAGCGGGGAATAATGAGTCGGAATGCTCCTCCACATATTGTACAGGACGTGACAACCCTTCTTTCTGAATAGCAGAAGTCAGGGAAGTGGTGTGTCTCACTACAAGTGCGGTCAGTGACCCAGCAGATCTCCGTACCAAGACGTGTGTGGAAGTCCCAAGGAGGGGAGACTTGGGCTCATTCGGTACCATGAAGTCTTTAGGATACCGGAACTCCTGCGGTACTGAGAGCACAATAGAGCTTGGTACGGACACTAAAGTTGCTTCTGACGCTACTGTCCGAGGCACTGGTGCCAAGGGAATTGTGGATTCCAATGAGGCTGCTCTCTTCCAATCACGGGCCCTGATGTTAGCAGCAGTGGTCTTTGGTACCACACCCTTTGCCACGGAGGTGAAGTCTTAAAGTGCTCAGAGCCTCACTAACACTCCTCTTGGGGCCTGAGGTCTCCAGTGACCAAATCTTCTTTGAGGAGGAACTTTCCGCTCTGCTTCTCTTATCCCCATCCTTAGTCTTTGAGTGGGAAGCTCTTAGTATCAATGGAGAGGTTATAGGTACCTCACGCGTGGAGAATGTCAGAGACCAGGGTATTGACGTTGCTTTCACCTTGGAAGATTGCAGTGACCAAGATCTTGATGCAGACTGGGCGCTAACAGAAGGGGTGCGGGGGGGGGTTCTCTGTACACAGGTCCAAAGCCACTCTTAAAGCTTGCCCCATCATTAATAGTCTATACTTAATTTCCCTGTTTTTATGGGATCATCCCTTAGAAGAAATGCAAATATTGCACTTGCTGGGGATATGAGAGTCTCCCAAGCAATGTATACACTGAGAATGCCTGGCGCTGATAGGAATGGGGGGGGAGGGATAGCTCAGTGGCNCTCAGTGGTTTGAGCATTGGTCTGCTAAACCCAGGGTTCTGAGTTCAATCCTTGAGGGGGCTACTTAGGAACCTGGGGCAAAAAATCAGTACTTGGTCCTACTAGTGAAGGCAGGGGGCTGGACTCAATCTCCCTATATTAAGAAGAATGGCTTCTCAACAGGAGAGGTACCTTTCAAAGCCCAGGGAGCCTGGCATCCCAGATCTAAGGGAAAAAAATTAGACCCCTCAGTAGGGGGGAAACAATGTGGTGGTGGTGGGAGAGAAAACAGGAACAGTCCCAACAACTATAAAACACTAAGTATCTGAAGAACTAACACTGTACTATGCTAAAGAGAAAACAGGCACACACTAATCTCTGGCTCTAGCCAAAGGCGGTTCAGAAGGAATGAAGGGCAGTTTGCCCACACTGCCCTATATAGCTTTGGTATGGGCACGAGGATGTGTAGGGCACCTGTGCAGGCCAAAGGGGCACTGCTTTCATAAATCTCCAATCTAAGAGGCAGGTTGTATGCGCACCCATAGCAACACTACTTGAAGAACTATTCCCTGAGCTCTATTTAAGGAAACAAATTAGGACAGTGTCCTGGGGTATGCCATCCAGAAACTAACCCTTTGCTATTGCTAGAAATATAACCACCTACACTAACAGATATTTGGGATGCGATGGCATCTGTTGAACGTTTCACAGAATATTATGTATCTGAGCAGCGCAGGGAAATGTCAACAATTCCAGATGCAGAATATAATTTTGTCTGGATGGCGGAATGTTTCATATTGTTTTAGAAAAATCTCCCTTAGAAGTGGGGGAATTTCACTAAGCTATACTCTGGGTTGCAGCCCAGGAATAGTTACGCTTGGCAGTTTAGAAGCATGGCTGAAGTATTCCAAGGTTCATAAATCCTTGATTCTAATTTGTAGATGTGTGTTCTAGTTTTGGGATCATTGCTAGGAGGTAAATCGTGTCCCTGCCTCCAGGCAGGCAGGCAGAAGGGCTCCATGTCAATGGAAGCAGCACAGCTCCACTGGGTAGGATTTAGGGAAACCATCTATGGCTTTTTCAGCCCTCCCACTGCTCAGATACAGTTCCCATATGAGGATGACTTCTAGGGCTGGAGCAGGCTCCAGGGCAGTACGGTTAGAGTGGCTCCAGTTCCTCTGCATGGACTTTGGGAATGGGGTGGAAAAAGAGAAGGAATATTCCTCCCTCCCTACGGAATCATTAGTAAATGATGAAACATCATTTTATGTTCCTTCAGCAAACTATTAAGTTTGAATTCTCTGACCTGCTACTGGAGTCCCCAGAGAGCCACATGCCTGTGGATCCCAACTGATACATTTGTCAATCATGTCCCCTTTCTGAGATATCACTTCAATATCTGGCAGGCTGTCTGCATGGTTTACAATGTAACGCCCTTACATCTCTTTTTCTTTGCTATGTCAGGTGCCAAGCAACAAAGGTTTGCCTACGACTCCCACTAGCTGGCAGGAGGTTGGCATAAACAGTTATCTTGCAACCATCTTGAAAGTCTTTCATATAACAAATGTGCAGTGCTTTTGCAGTGCAATAAAGGGGTTAGTGACTCTAGAAGAACAAATGACAACGCTCTCTAAGACATGGTTTGCGGCATTAGTTCAGAGCTGTAAACGAGCTCTTCTGAAGACCAGTCAGATCACTGTTCCCAAAGGTCTGCATAAGCTTTGATCCAACACCTACGGTTCTAAGAACTGTGGGAAAGATTACCTGCTGGATTACGGGTGTTATTTTACCTATGTATTTTAAAGTATTAAAAATCATTTGCTATAACAGAAACAGTGCAAACACTGCTAAAATTAATGAAATAGTTCAACATTATGCTTTAAAAATACTGTAATAAGACTAATTGCTGCGGCAAAAGCTATTCTACAAATTAATAAGTAAAGAGATATCTGAAGAGTCTCACTAGTTGCTTTCAGTGCTACTAAACTCTTAATGACTAGGTATAGTTATATTTTTTCATTCTTATTTACAGGCTTTTCTATGGTTCACCTCACTGTATCCTCCTGCTGTCTGATTGAAGTTAGTGTTGACTAACATATGTTAGCTAGCATATAAATATATATTATATTAATAATATGTATTATCCACACATTAGTATGCATTGAGCACCAATAACATTAGGCACAAATATTGTAACAGTGAAACAACCTAAACTGGCCCATACCACTGTCCTGCTCACTTATCCTAAGTATTGATACTTTGCATTTGCTGAAGTAAGCATTTGGCACAAGCAGATAGGAAATTTGTCAAAATCAAGATACATTCGTTCTATGTCTTAGTACAAGTTAGGGAAGCACCTTCACAGACCAGTACCTGGAATGTTTGCATCCAAAACAAAGATAAGGAACAGAACAACAAGTCAGGGAACTGTAACAAACATTGGTTGGATTTTAGTGACGTGTAAGGAAATGTAGGAGTACTTGTGGCACCTTAGAGACTAACAAATTTATTGTAGCATAAGCTTTCGTGGGATACAGCTCACTTCATCGGATGCATGTAGTGGAAAATACAGAAGATATACATATATATACATATACATATATACACACACACACACACACACACGAAACAATGGATGTTACCATATACATTATAAGGAGAGTGATCAGTTGTCAGCAGGAAAGAAAAATAAGTCTTTGTGGTGGTAATGAAAATGGCCCATTTCCAGCACTTGACAAGGAGATATAAGGAACTGTGGGCGGGGGGGGGAAGATAAGCATGGAGAAATAGTTTTACTTTGTGTAATGGCCCATCCACTCCCAGTCTTTATTTAAACCTAATTTGATGGTGTCCAATTTGCAAATTAATTCCAATTCAGCAGTCTCTCGTTGGAGTCTGTTTTTGAAGTTTTGTTGTTGTAATATTGCGACTTTTAGATCTGTAATCGAGTGGCCAGGGAGGGTGAAGTGTTCTCCAACTGGTTTTTGAATGTTATAATTCTTGACGTCTGATTTGTGTCCATTTATTCTTTTACGTAGAGACTGTCCGGTTTGGCCAATGTACGTGGCAGAGGGGCATTGCTGGCACATGATGGCATATATCACATTGGTAGATGTGCAGGTGAACAAGCCTAAGGAAATGTGTAACTTGTAAAATCCTATAAATAATGCCAGCTGAAATGTGTAACTTGGGGAGCACACCTTCTGCGTACGGTGAATGTAACATCGCTGCACGGAAATGCTCTTTGGAGACTGGCATCATATAGAACCTCTCTCCTGTACCATATTAATAAATCTGACTGACACTGGTTATTTGGTCTTGAGTATATTTCATAACAAAATAACGAACCAAAGTGTGGTGAAGCAATTGACTATACAATTTATCAACATTAGGAACAACTACTTTGATGAATCTGGGCCTACGTAAGGGTTGGACTTGGAAGAGTAAGTCAGAGTCAGAGATTGCTGTTTCCCGATGCCCTCCATTAACAATAGCAACAAGAGGAATGGGGATGGGGGACCTTGAGTCAGAGGTGGAGGATTTGGAACTTTGTCTGAATTTGGCCCCTTTACATTAGCCAATTGAAGGTGAGGTTTACAGACTTTCCATTTTTAAACAGTGAAATGAAATATCCTCAAGATCAGGCATGAGGCATCGACAGACACTACATCCCAATAAACCCTTGGGTTAACCCCTGGCTAGAAGAGCAGTCTCAGGCTCTGAGAGCAACAGCGTATACTTTCTGGTTAGGAAAATCAATTGCTATTACTGCCACATATCAGCCACCGCTTGGCTGTTCCAAGAAGCCTGTCGTGGTTACAGGGCTAACTGCATCTCTGCTCCTTCCTGGTCTCTCTGGGTGCACCCCTTTAGGTGTCAGTCCTTATGCCCTTACCTCTCTTGGGTGGAAATCATGCAATTCTCCCACTCCTAGACCAGGCCCTGTATCAACCATGCTTATCACCCCGGCCCAGAGAAGTGCTGCGTCCGCAATTCTTCTCTTCTGGAGTCTGTGACCAGTGGTGAACAGAGTGAGCATATCGCTTTCTTCAACCAAAGTAGTGTTTCATTTTAGCTGTAGGAACAAAGCATTTAGAGAAAACAGTCTACACGCTTGTCTCTTACGCAAAGATTTACCACCACCCTGATGGCAGCCTAGATAGGCCTGGCTTCTTCAGATCCCCCAGCAGGTGCCTGGGTCAGCCTAGTTTCCCCAAACAGCTCCCTACCAATCACCACCCTCTGGCGAATTAGTCCCTTATAATGCAGCCGGGCTTCCTTCATTCTTTTCAGTTCCCAGGCCTTGGCCCTGCTTGTCCAAACCACTTCTTTAGACTCAGCAAGAGATCAAGCCAGACTTCTTAGAGTCAATGTCCCATAATTACGCTCAATTATTTAATACGGGTGGCTTATCAGGAGCCATTGTTTCCTTCCTGCTTGCTTTTCTGAAAGTCTCCTATTAAGCTAAACCAACATATTCATGCAATAAACTTCCCAATAACCAGGTCAACATACAGTATTCACAAATTATTACAAAGCCACTCTATGTCAGAGACAAAACCCAAAATAAAGTGCTAACTCAGATTGAAAATCCTTCCAGAGACACAGAAAATTGCAGCCTTGGGTATTATGGTCTTGCTATGTCGCCTCAGCAGAGGGTTTGCCAGTTTCTATTGTACTGTGCAAAACAGACAATAAACCTTTACTGGAGGAAGTTGTGCTTCTCTGGAGAAATCTATATTCTTCAAAGCTACAGGAGGTAAAATGCGGTCATATAGTATCACAGCCTAATATGCCAGAGTAAGTCCTATAGAATAAATGTCTTGAAAGGGCCTGACATTTTTATAAAGACATTTCTGATAAACAGCTCTTTTTATGAAGAATGCATGCGTCAGAAGAACGTACAGCACCCTTTCTAGCATGATAATTGAGAGAGGAAAGCCAGAGGTCTAACATGCGGAGAATGTGAATGCTATATTGCACCTGTTTGCACATGCATTGACCATTACATTTGCACAAATCAAATGTTTGCATGTGCAGATGGCTAGGTAGACAACTAAATAGCCTCTTTCACATAAAACACCTGATTTGCACATGCAATGGCGGTGTGCAAATATAGACATACCTTTATACAAGTGAAACTCATGCCTCTTTTTAAAAATGTGACCTTTACTATAAGACATAATGTCTCAATTAACCTTATGGTCACTCATTTGGAATAACTGGATATTTTTAGTCAATTTTAAGTTAAAACAAAACAAGGGTTGGAAGTGTGTGTTCTACCAAATTCATAATAGAAATAAAAAACTGGAAAGTGGTTCGTGAGATGAGGCAATCATTTTAGTTCAGATGTGCTAACACTGGACACAGAAATTACTGCACTAGAAGAGATCAGCATTGCATCTTATTTTGTATCTTGCGCAGGGCCGGCTCTAGGCACCAGCATTCCAAGCATGTGCTTGGGGCGGCATTTTTTAAGGGGCGGCATTCCATTTTTTGTTTGTGGTTTTTTTGCTTCAGTGGCAGCACTCCAGCTTTNTTTTTTTTTTTTTTTTTTTTTTTTTTTTTTTTTTTGCACTTGGGGCGGCAAAAAACCTGGAGCCGGCCCTGATCTTGCCTCTGTCAGTAACTTTAGTACCATATTTGTGTTCTTACCAAGACAGATACAGGAAGTAAAATTAGCTAAAGAGTATTTAACCTTTAATTTGTATAACGTAGACTACTCTACACAATCTCTGGCAGCGTTAGTGTGTATTGTACAACTAATTACTTTCTGGAGTAATACCAGTAAGCATCACACATACACGTACTCTACAGAGGCATACCCAACTTTTATTTGGGGGAGCTAGAGTTAAAAAACAACAACAATATAATAGCTGTTGAATAGGACTTTAAAGAATAGTTTTGTACCATGACTAAATTTTCCCACTTTTAATAAAGTGAGATAAATGAGCTTCTGTTCCAAACTCAATGTTTTCTTTTCTTCTTAACGCAATCCCTAAATTTTGGGGGAGCTAATGCCCCCCAAATTACTAGTTGTCTATGCCCAAGCTCTAAAAGAGAAAAGAATAAAGTTACTGGATGATGTTTAGTTTGGTGCATTAATTGGCTTGGTTTTTTCCCCCAGAATTCCCAATTTTGAGAGAAATGTAATATACATGTTTAATAATTACCACTTTCATAATGGTAGAATTGATCCCATGGACTGCAAAGACAGAGGAAAAAATCCAAACCTGTGCTTTATTAATGAACATAGTGTTAGACTCTCTCAAATCACAGAGAGTTCTATAGACATTACGCTTTCAAGATACCTGCCTGCAAATTGCTATTTGTAATGTTATAAAATAAATAAATAAATAAATAAATCACACTTGCAGTTTTGCCATGTCTTAATGTAGGATTGCCTTTAAAAAAAAAAAAAAAAAAAAAGGACAGATTTCAACGNGAGAAAAGAATAAAGTTACTGGATGATGTTTAGTTTGGTGCATTAATTGGCTTGGTTTTTTTCCCCAGAATTCCCAATTTTGAGAGACATGTAATATACATGTTTAATAATTACCACTTCCATAATGGTAGAATTGATCCCATGGAAGGCAAAGACAGAGGAAAAAATCCAAACCTGTGCTTTATTAATGAACATAGTGTTAGACTCTCTCAAATCACAGAGAGTTCTATAGACATTACGCTTTCAAGATACCTGCCTGCAAATTGCTATTTGTAATGTTATAAAATAAATAAATAAATAAATAAATCACACTTGCAGTTTTGCCATGTCTTAATGTAGGATTGCCTTTAAAAAAAAAAAAAAAAAAAAAGGACAGATTTCAACGTAGCAAGTCAAATCTTGATTGCCTTACTCACATGAATAGTCTTCAGTAGGGTCTTGACCGCCACATTTATTTATTTGTTTTTAATTCCCAGTGGAAATACATACATGTGTTTTTCATTGTTCATAAAAATCATTACCTCGCACTAATTCCCAGCCAAAGAAACAGGACTGGTGACAAAAATACAACTGTGGTATAAGGATCAAGGTATCCTATAGTGATGACAAGAGGAAAGCAACTGGGATTGTGTATTTCATATAATTCCTTCAGCATATGTTTCTTCATTGGCATGGAGGACTTTGTGCTAAGCCCCATGAAGATACTCCTTACTTTTTAACGTGTGCCTTCAATATGCAGCTGTGGTTGGGCCACCTAGCTCATGAGATTGACCCCTGACCCTCTACTGCCTGCTCTACTACAAGCCTCCATTCTCTGGAGACAAGCACTGGAAGGTAGTATTTCACTGCTGCCATTCCAAAGCAAAGGCTAGAAATCCAAGAGCCTTTACTTAATAAATAAAATTCCAGTGCTATTCACAGCAGTGATGGCTCAGTTTACATAGAGAGTTGACAGAATTTTCTTTTAGCAGAGGGGCTCAAGCGGGTTACAGTGATGAAGGAAGACCAAGAATGTTGATTAATTGGTATTGTAGTCTACGGCAGATACGGACCAGAATCAATACCGACTCCAGCGATCAGTAAGAAACAAAGTAGCTCAAAGTGGAGAATGGGAGATCCAGAAATCTGTGATATTGCTGACATATCCAACTCAGACAACTCTTTGTGGTTTTCAAATACCAGAATTGTTATTCAAGGAGTGTCCAGCTGTGAGCATCTGCAACAAGCAAGTAGAGGGCATATGAAATAGGACTGTAAGGTGAACTGTATGCCACAGGGAGTCAAATGAGGAGTTTCACTAACCCATACGGCCTTTGTTAAGGCTAAAAGAGAGGAGTGCAGATGGAAATACCTTTGCATTTATCTACCTAAAGCCTTTAGTCAAGGCATTGATTGAGATCTCGCATTTTGGCTAGGGCAACAATTTAAGAAATTTACTAATCCAATCTGTGTAAATGTGTTTTACTGACACGTGGTATGCCATCTTGCGTCAAACTTGCATTTCTTAATTACAACTGAAAAAAGGACAGGAGTACTTGTGGCACCTTAGAGAAAAAAGGAACTTCTAGTCTCCGGAAGGGTGTGAAGCTAGTCCACAGACTGCCAAGCTAATGCTGAAACCATTTCCAAATCCCACTTTCAGGTTTACAATTTTCCCCTTCAGTTTGTTTTAAAAAAAATGGTGTCACTAGAGATTATCTGTCTCCTAAGCCAGCGAATGGGATGTGAAGCTTTTTGATTCTAGGTCTCTCTGATTCAGTTCAGGTCAACAGTAGCAGAAATTCATCACTGGGAGGCTGGTCAGTGGCCTATGTGAAAGAGTTAGTAGTGTCAATCCTATTCCCAGAGTTCTGCTAGCCCCATCACAGAAACAACCAGGGCTACCAGCACGAATGGGCTCCCTTCAAGTTCTCAGCAGTTCAACTGAGGACACTGACTCAGCACAGACCACACTACCTCATGGCTCCGACGGAAGATTCCAGGGGCAGGAGCTGGCACCATCAGGTAGTGTGTAATGACCAGAAAGGTGGCGGGAAGGAGGTTCTCTCTCACTGCTAGCCACTACTGCTGCCCCCAGGGGCCAAGTTACCTTGAGAGGCTGGGGAAATTCTCCTGTTCCACACAAGTGAACTGCGTCCTGAGAGTGGGTATGCTACACTAATTGTAACTACAGAGATCAGAACTTACTCCTTTAGGCAGGCTCTAACATGGGTAAGGGGTGGGTGTGACAGAGGGCAGTGTCACACCACTGTGGAATAGGATTACCTAGGGCTACTCAGAGTGCCTCTATACCAGTAGGCAACTACTTTCATGGCTTTGCTACCATTTGTAATGGGAAGAGGCAGTGTTCCAAATTCAGTATGTACAGCTGTTTGTGTTGCTGATCCAGATGCAAAACAGGTCATCTGGCAGTTGCACTGAGCCTGGGCTTCAACAGAGTAAGCAAAAGAACATCCATATTTTGGGGGCAGATTTTTTGGCAGACATCAGAATCAGTCTATTTAAAAGGTATCTAAACTTGCTGATTAACTGCAGCAGAATTGTTTTTGATGACATAGACATAACATATTGCGCACACAGATGGTAGTGATACTATGTAGTGGCCTTTGATCACCTCACCTGCACTCTGCCCATTAATCCATCCAGCTGGGATGTATTCCAACTTTCTGATCCCCGAATTGTTTCAAAGAGCTGCCCCGGGGGGAGGAGAAGGCAGCGGGGGGAAGAGAACAGTCCTGCTAGAGAGAAGTTTCCTTCTTTCCAGGGCTTTGGAGCGGAGCCCGAAGCTGGAGCGCGGAGCAGCTCCGGAGCTGCAGGTTTTTGCCTGGAGCTGGAGCGGAGCCGGAGCACAGTTCCAAAGCCCTGCTTCTTTCCACCCAAATGTGGAATTTCCCCAAAAGTATGCTGGCTTGAACCCCAAGAAGGTTGATATTCAGTCCTAGTTTAGGGACAAGTTTAAGGGCCAATATCTCTCAGCCCTTTAGAGTTAGAGATGGGAACTTGATTTCATGTGAAGGGGTGCAGCTTACCAATAAGAAATACAGCACCAACTTCTAACCCAGGAAGTAGAAGATACTGGACTCTGAAGCTAAAAAATGTTTAGGGTTTTTAAAATTATAACTAATATTTGTATCTCCCTCTGAGCCCTATAAAGTTGGACTAATGGTAACTAGCCCAGCTCTTCTATCGAAATGAACAGATTTTAAATAGCCCCAATATAGTTTAAAACTCCTAAAAATTTCTAAAATATATTGCATAAATCACATGATTAACAGATTACAAGATGGGTAGTGTAAAGGAATTATCAGTGCCTGCTTGGTGTGACCTGCATAACACCTTCAAGTTTTGTCACTACAAGTAACAGAGCTGTCCCAAACATACCAATAAAACCTTTATTCCACACTTGTCTGTGTAAGATGTATGTTACTTACATACACTATACACCACATACTCCAGATTCTGCAATAAAGACAAAATACTGAAGGCCGGATTTTCAGCAGGCCTCCTTATGAATGCAACAAAAAAAGCCCCAAAAAGGAAGCTCATTCAATATTAAAGTCTAAACTTCTCTTCTGTGCACAGAGAGCAAGTGGATGTTTAAATCATTTGCACATGTAGTTGCTGTTTTGTGTAAGTGCAAAGTTTGCATGCACAGTTCAGAGGCACTAGCAAAATCTGCAGACACAATCTACCACAAATGAAACTTTAATCCTAAAGATTTACTTACAGCATAATTCAAATAGCTACAGTATTCCCCAATATTTCATTACTTGATCAGTAAGACATCACTGTAAGATTAACATAGATATCCAGCTTGCTTATTTCATTTTAAATAGAAGTATCTTTTTCAAATAAACATACAATTACATTTATCAGTTTCTCTCTCTCTTAGCCAAGCACTTTTAACCATAAAAAAATGTATCTTGCCCACCACACTGCATTGTGTTCAATGCAATTAATGTTGATTAAAGAAACAAAATCACAATTTATTAAACATGTAACTTTCAATTTACACTTGCAGTGCTGAAGAGAGTGAGAGGATGCGTATGGAACCAAATGGAAATTAGCTACCGGTGCTAGTTGTGCAAGCAAAGTGTCTTGCTCATGGTTATTGTACAGTACTTGTCAAGAATCCAGACCCACATACATTGTACACCTCTACCTCGATATCACGCTGTCCTCGGGAGCCAAAAAATCTTACCGCGTTACAGGTGAAACCGCGTTATATCGAACTTGCTTTGATCTACTGGAGTACGCAGCCCCGCCCCCCCGGAGCACTGCTTTACCGCGTTATATCCGAATTCGTGTTATAGCGGGTCGCGCTATATCGAGGAAGCGGTGTATCTTAAAGAGCTCTTCAGATGAACAGCTAGCTCTGGCCTGACAGCAATGCAATAAACACACATTTCAAAGCTACTTTCATCAGATTCCGAGCTTGTACATTGGTGGGCCTTACAGAACCAAAGTTCTGAGGGTATCAGTAATTTTATAACCACACACATTAAATCCAACTGTAGCCTGCTAAACAAGAATCTCCTATGTATGAGGCAAATAGTATCCTTGGCAGCGTGAAGACATCATCAAGATCAGGTTTTTAGTAATTAATACAACCAATATTGAAGCTATGAGCATGTTGTTTAGACTAGAGTGACATCTGTTTCTGACTTCACTCTGGTATATAGAACTGTTTAGCATTAACAAACAAGTTGTTTTGCTACACGAAGCTAAAAGCAATTAACCCTCCAATATTGGGATTTGAGATTTCCCAGATGAAAACTCAAAAACAGGCCAGGGAGCACCAGTCACATGTTAAATAAACCTCTTCTTTCATTCAGATTAACTACTATCTAGTGGTACATAATGTCAATTTGGAAGGCAGTCTTCCCAGGGGAGCCAAAACAAATGATTGTGCTATGTGCTGATGAATGAATTATCATCTGTATTCAATGGCCAGTTTACATCACAACTTTAATGACGATCTGTTAGTTCTAGTTTTAAGTCTTTAGTTTTATACATCCACAAAGCCAAATTACAATCTGATTTCTACTCACGCAGATTTCACACAAGGGGGAAAAAAAAGGCTCAAAATGTTAAGAAAATACAAGATACTGTTAATATTTCTTGAAACAATGTCTTGACTTTTTCAACATTGCTCACTTTACATTTAGAGAGAGCTGTTCAGAGCTCTGTTCAGCTCTAGCCACATGGCTAGGGAGGAGGGTATGGTCTAGGGCAGGGGTAGGCAACCTATGCCACGGGTGCCGAAGGCGGCACACGAGCTGATTTTCAGTGGCACTCACACTGCCCGGGTCCTGGCCACCGGTCCAGGGGGCTCTGCATTTTAATTTAATTTTAAATGAAGCTTCTTCAACATTTTGAAACCTTATTTACTTTACATACAACAATAGTTTAGTTATATATTGTAGACTTATAGAAAGAGACCTTCTAAAAACGTTAAAATGTATTACTGGCACACGAAACCTTAAATTAGAGTGAATAAATGAAGACTCGGCACACCACTTCTGAAAGGTTGCCGACCCCTGGTCTAGGGGTTAGAGCAGGTCTTGGGAAACCTGGATTTAATGCCTTGCTCTGCCACAGACTTCCTGTGTGACCTTGACAAAGTTACTTAGTTTCTCTATGCCTCAGGTCCACATCTGCAAAATGGGGTCGATAGTATTTTCCTAAATCATGGGGATTTTGCAAGGATAAACACATTAAAAGATTAGAGGCACTCAGATATCATAGCAATGGAGGCCAGATAAGTGCCTAAAACTGACAGACTATTCAGACTGAAAGAGCCCAAATTGCTCTATAATCGGTACAGAGGAATACACTACTGAAACGCAGCCACCTCCGGGTTGCAGGCAGCACAGAAGCTATTTAAGTGATGCACAGCAACAGTCTACAATAGGAAGTAGTTTCAGCTTTTTAGTGGAAAGTACAGGAGGAATTTAAAGGAGGCTTAGTGAAATTATGCATGTTGCCATTTCTCCAGCACACTGGACTTAAAACTCTTGTTCTTACAGAGAATGCATTGAGATGTTTAGCATCCCTAATTGGTCAGGAACTCTGTTCCACTTCTCCACCAGAAAAACCTCAAGCAGCACAGTGCCCCCTACAGGAAGATTTTATAGCTTTCCTTTCTGCAGAAAGGCTAAGATAACAAGTATTTCCTTGTCCTTCATATTTGCCCTCAAAGGTGTAGTCTATGGTCTCAACCTTCAAAAAGCTAAGTGCTTTCAACACTGACAACAGAGGGAGGTGAGAGCATTTAGCAACTCTCACTACCTAAAATCAAGTGAGCTTTCATCTTTCTAATACAACATAACTGTGCAAAAAACTTAACAGGGCTGTATGAACTTACAACGCCAACAGGTTCTAAACACAGGAATCCTCCCAACCCCTGCAAGGCAGTCTCCTCTGGGGTGAAGCAAACTATTAACAGTGCACAGCAATACTACAAAATTCAGTAGAAGCCATGTCCAAAGCCAGAATCAGGCCTCAAAAGGCTTCCCAGATGTCAGTAAAGTGTTCCATTTCCCCATACCTTACTTTCTCAAGAAGCAAAACATCTATTAATTGCAAGATCCAAGACTGAAGGAGGAAACACTAAGGAAAAAAAAAGGGTAAATGCTTTAAAATAAAAGTCGCCAAATACTAGAGGCAGATACATGTGGGCCATTTGGCTCTGAAGCAAAAATAGAAAAGTAATTTTAAAGTTGCCTTTTTCCTGACTTAAGTTCAAACAAAAACACTGCAATGGCAGATTTGCCTGAGTAAAGGCTGCAGGATCAGGTCCNGAATAAATGAAGACTCGGCACACCACTTCTGAAAGGTTGCCGACCCCTGGTCTAGGGGTTAGAGCAGGTCTTGGGAAACCTGGATTTAATGCCTTGCTCTGCCACAGACTTCCTGTGTGACCTTGACAAAGTTACTTAGTTTCTCTATGCCTCAGGTCCACATCTGCAAAATGGGGTCGATAGTATTTTCCTAAATCATGGGGATTTTGCAAGGATAAACACATTAAAAGATTAGAGGCACTCAGATATCATAGCAATGGAGGCCAGATAAGTGCCTAAAACTGACAGACTATTCAGACTGAAAGAGCCCAAATTGCTCTATAATCGGTACAGAGGAATACACTACTGAAACGCAGCCACCTCCGGGTTGCAGGCAGCACAGAAGCTATTTAAGTGATGCACAGCAACAGTCTACAATAGGAAGTAGTTTCAGCTTTTTAGTGGAAAGTACAGGAGGAATTTAAAGGAGGCTTAGTGAAATTATGCATGTTGACATTTCTCCAGCACACTGGACTTAAAACTCTTGTTCTTACAGAGAATGCATTGAGATGTTTAGCATCCCTAATTGGTCAGGAACTCTGTTCCACTTCTCCACCAGAAAAACCTCAAGCAGCACAGTGCCCCCTACAGGAAGATTTTATAGCTTTACTTTCTGCAGAAAGGCTAAGATAACAAGTATTTCCTTGTCCTTCATATTTGCCCTCAAAGGTGTAGTCTATGGTCTCAACCTTCAAAAAGCTAAGTGCTTTCAACACTGACAACAGAGGGAGGTGAGAGCATTTAGCAACTCTCACTACCTAAAATCAAGTGAGCTTTCATCTTTCTAATACAACATAACTGTGCAAAAAACTTAACAGGGCTGTATGAACTTACAACGCCAACAGGTTCTAAACACAGGAATCCTCCCAACCCCTGCAAGGCAGTCTCCTCTGGGGTGAAGCAAACTATTAACAGTGCACAGCAATACTACAAAATTCAGTAGAAGCCATGTCCAAAGCCAGAATCAGGCCTCAAAAGGCTTCCCAGATGTCAGTAAAGTGTTCCATTTCCCCATACCTTACTTTCTCAAGAAGCAAAACATCTATTAATTGCAAGATCCAAGACTGAAGGAGGAAACACTAAGAAAAAAAAAAGGGTAAATGCTTTAAAATAAAAGTCGCCAAATACTAGAGGCAGATACATGTGGGCCATTTGGCTCTGAAGCAAAAATAGAAAAGTAATTTTAAAGTTGCCTTTTTCCTGACTTAAGTTCAAACAAAAACACTGCAATGGCAGATTTGCCTGAGTAAAGGCTGCAGGATCAGGTCCAGAAATTCACAACTCATTTCACGGAGATTTTTTAATTCCTTAAGCCATTTATTTCAAGGCCCAAGACAGTTTAAAGCTTATTACATAAATATGGAGCTTCCAATACAACTCTGATCATCGTCTTGAATTCCCTGGGATAAAGCCTATTGCATCATGAAAGAGGCTAATGTATTTCATGCATTTTTCAAAACCAAGCCCAGAGCATTTCAGCCTTCTGAAATACGATCACCTCCAGGGAATTCTGGGTGAGAAACGACCGAACAAATAGAAATTTAATAATAATAAGAACAAAAAGAAGACAAGAAGCCAATGGGTTAAGCTCTCAATCTATCTTTGTTTCTCCAAAGATACAACATTATCCATTAAGAGCAAGACAACACCTGTGTTTCTTTAGTGGTGGTCTGTTGAAAATATTTGTCAGGCATTGTGTCAGAAGCCAGGGCACATTCTTTCATTTTATGATTAACCTTTTCAAAGATTATGTTGGGAAACAACGGATGGTGACATTCATAGTAAATTAATTGCATGCATATGGGCGGAGCTGACCCTGGAAGCATGGAAATGTTTTTCAAATAAAGCTTAAGTCATCCACAGAGTGTATGTCCATTAGAAACAGAATACGGAGACAAATACTGTGAATAAGCTGGGGACATATTGCTACTTTCTGTGCAGTAAATCCAGTATTCCATAGAAAACAACCATAGAGAGTAACTGAACCTTATTTTGATGAGATTTGTTCCTATGGATAAGCAGATTGGTTTGGACAAAGTAAGAACTGACATGAACCTGCATTCGTCTCTTGAACCAAGCCAAAAACTTCCACCAAGATATTCTGCCACCTCTGCGCTTCTTGGCTCAGGATCCTAAGTTTCACCACATGAGAAAGCCTCTTCTTACAGGGCCAGACTCATCGCCAGTGCAACTCTAGTTATCTCAGAGCTACATCAGTGAAAAGTTTAACCCATAGGCTAAAACCAGCGTTTCTCAAACTGGGGTCCACGGACCCCCACGGGTCCCTGAAGGTACTCCAGGGGGTCCATGGGCCCCGCTGATCAACTCCTCCACCTCCCTCTCAGCGCCTCCTTCACGCGAGGGAACAGATGGGGGCAGGAGCGGGAACCCTGGGTCTATGCCGCTCCCGGAAGCTGCCAGCACGTCCCTGCAGCCCTGGAGGGGGAGCAGGGGGATCTCCGTGCACTGCTCCCAGCCCAAGCACCGTCTCCGCAGCTCTTATTGTCCAGGAATTGCGGCCAATGAGAGCTGTGGGGGCGGTGCCTACGATCAGGGACAGCGTGCAGAGACTCCCCTAGGAGCCGCTACTAGAGGGATGTGCCGGTCGCTTTCAGGAGCCGCCTGAGTAAGTGCCGCCCCCCTCACCCCCTCCTGCACACCAACCACCTGCCCCAGCACAGAGCCCGCACCCAAACTCCCTCCCAGAGCCTGCACCCTCACCCCCTCCTGCACCCAAACTCTCAGCCCAGAGCCCGCACCCCTCAACCCCTGGTGAAAGTGAGTGAGGGTGGGGGAGAGTGAGTGATGGAGGGAGGGGGTGTGACCTCGGAGAAGGGGCAGGGCAGGGGAAGGGCTGACCAGGGGGACTTGGGGGGTCACTGAAAATTTTTAAATCAAAATAGGGGTCCCCCTGCTCTCTAAAGTTTGAGAACCACTAGGCTAAATCAAAGTTCAGATGCCCTATGGATTGGGTGTTTAGCCAAACCTCCACATATGAAAAGGGTCATCAAGCATGATTTATTAATCATTTATTTTTTCTTTACAACTATTAATCCATTTTATTTAAACTAACATTCTTTTTCAAGTGAGTTAAAAATCTGTGATGCCTGTTGACGAAGGAACTGCAAAGAAATCCAGTGAAGCATCTATTCACACTGGTATCTTGAGCACATTGTTTAGCATAAGTAGTTAACACAGATTCTAAGGGACCATGCACGGTAGAGCGGCCCAGTGATACCTCTGCAGTCATGGGACAGAAAGAGGGGGTTAAGTGGGTTACAGATTGTTATAAAAAAACATCATAAGAATCATGAATAGAGAATCAGGTCTCTCGACTGACAGGCCACTAAGAGCAGGAAAGAATGCGCTTCCCCAGTGTGTGGAACACATCTTTGTGGCGTGCTTTACTAATGCAACTATAAAGAACATACTACCACTTTAAAGGACAGTCAGCTACAATTGGACTTCCTGAGCCAGAGTCAAGGCACAAGGCTTGTGTCAGCCACGTGCAAAGCAAAGGCTGCTCACAGCAGCCAAGTTCCCCAGAGGAGGGAAAAAATTCCCCCAGTTTCCCTCTAAATCTTTCCTAGAGCTCTTTGCTCACTGTCTCACATGGCCAGACACACCCAATTCCCGTCAGCTAACCTGCTGCTCAGGACAAGCCCTTGAGAGTCTTCCTCTAGCGAGAGGGAAGGGGTTAACCCCTCCACTGACAATCGCAGAACAGGGGCCGTACTCCCCCCTCACCAGCTGACATACAATCATTTATAAATTACAGCTGTTGGCTAGTGAAGTGACCCAGCATAAAAACAATCAGACAGCTGCAGACAGCCAGGTCCTTTCCTCAAGGGCGAGTGTATATACTAAGGCAGCAAAGGTAGGTAACATAGTACGCACAGACAGATCAGCAGCTGGAGTTCCCCCAGTCCCACAGCCTGTATCACCAACCCAAGGGCTGAAAAAAAAATCACAAATTAGAACCCCCCAACACACACACACACACCAAGATTTTCAAAAAATAAATCACATTTTTGGTCAGTCTCCTGGCGTTTGAACTCTCCACGCCCTGTCTTGGCCCTAGCTCGGCATGTGTTCAACAATTACAGGGGGAATATTCCCATATAAAAAAAAAAATACAGGCCCCACTCCCTAAATACCAACTTGCCCCACACCTCCTCTCTCCCCCACCCTGATTGTCCACGGTCCTTGCTACCTGACTCCACTCCCCTGCCCTGCCCCTAAATGTCCCCCAGGCTGGTTCCTGCAGAGGATGTGGCTTGTCCTGGCCTCCTGCCTCCATTAACTATCCCATCCTGCACTGTGGCGAGAGGAGGTAGCTGCTGCTGAGCTGGTTGGGAGAAAGGTCAGCTCAGCTCAGCTAGGCTGGCCCAGGGCTCCACCCCTCTCACAGCACAGGTGCCACCCAGTCCTGCAGCAGGTGTGACACAGCCACCACTAGCAGCTAAAGGGGGAAGTGCCGGCAGGGAGACAAAACTCCCAAGTGGCCTGTGGTTGTGCAAAAGCACCCTCCCAACATCCGCCTGATAGCACACGTGCTTACAACACCGTATGGCCCTGGCTTTGGAGCCCCACACCTTCCTTCTCTCCTTCTTACTCAGCCAGTCCCTGAGCACCTGTGCAAAGGGAGGAGGCAAATGAGCTGGCATTAACCCTTTATTTACTAGGCCCAGGTAGTGCCTCTGCAGCTGTCTCAAGGACATGACTCGCATAGGCTGGGGATGGAGGAGTACGCATCCTGATGTACATTGGGTGGGCTGAGAAGTTAAGGGACAGACACGTTTTGCAGAATTGCCTGCTCTCGTGATTTTATGATGAGTCGCATGATAGTTGATGTTTTCCTCAAAATCCCAGCCCCTGGAGTCACCTGTGATTTCATGAGAATCTCAGGTTTCACTCTTTTAAAAAAGTAGGTTTCTAGCGCTCATAATTTCAGAGAAAAGCTTGAAAATGTGACCCAACTGCACCCTAAAGATTCAAAAGCCAGAAAACAAATAAAAAGAACCTCAACTTTAAAAAAAATCTCATGATATTTAAACTAATATCATTTTGGGGGTGGTTCATTATTTTTGGATGCTTGGAGTTGGCAATACTGCTTCTGCATTCTCCAATACCTGTCAGAATCTACCGTCATTTTTATTTAAAATATTTTCCAACAATCAAAAGTCTCTTATTTGAAGATACACATGTAATTGTCCAATCTCACACAGGAAGCAAACTGCAAATCTCATGAGAACAAGTCCTCTCTCAAGATTTCTTGTGTTCTCTGGTTTCAGACAGCTTAGAGAGGCATCTGTCTTGGGGTTTCATTTCTTCTGCTTCTGGCCAAAAATCAACACGTGGAAAGAAGAGGAAAATGAAAGGGAGAAAAACAAAAAGTTAACCAAAAAGGTTTTTTTAATTGTTTAAGTTTTGGATAAGGGTGAGGAGCAGTTCTTACTTGATTCATACCAACTCACCCATCTTTAATCACAAAGACCCATTGAAATCAATGGAAGTTGGGAGCCTAAATACCTTTAAGGATCTGAGCCAAAGTGGGGGAGCTGTGACAATGTATTAATGGTTGTGAACTATTTAATCAATGGAAGACTGCCCAGAAAGGTACCTTAACTGTTTCAAGATTCTAGAATCGTGAGGTGGTATAGTTGTGATGGTCTTCAGTGTCCACGATCTGTATGTGCTCTAGTAAGCTCTGCCTTTATAAGACTGCAAAGGAATCATGCAAATCCATTTACTCTGACTTTATAATATGCGCTGACTGGAAATCTCCTGTAACATTCAGAGTGCATTTGCATGATGCTGAGTCCTAAATTCTCTTCAAGCACCTCCAGCTTTGTACACCATAACTGTTTACTTTCTGCTCCTGGACCACAGCTAAGTGGTAGCTACTGTTAATTTATTTGTCAAAGCCCTGTATAAACTCCAGATGTGAGCATGTGATAAATCCTTCTATACGGTAAACCCGGGTAGGTCCCAAAGCAACAGCACATCTGTGCATTTAGCAACACCCGTCCCACATACACAGTGTTTTTTGCTTCAACCAGATGATAAAGTTCAGCTTGCTCTCAGGTAAAAGCTGTAGAAGAAATATGATAGAGCTGCTAGATACATTATTTTTATTATGTCAGATAGAACCCTTATGCTGTGGAAATGTTTCAAGACCACACACTTTCTGTCATTGTTGGGCTCTTCTCCATACACTCTCATGGAGTCCGAAAGCCTAAGGCCCACCAGATTATCTAGTATGACCTCTTGTATATCACTGGCCACTAAATGTCACCCAGCCACACCCAGGGCCAACGAGAGGCGGGGGGGGAAAGCCAGTACAAATTACCGGAGCCCAGCGGTCCGGAAGGGGGCCCGGGCCCCGGCTTCCCCCCACCTCTCGTCGGCCCTGTTTAGCCAGTCCGCCCTTGCTGGGGGGCCTGACAAAAAATTTTCACCGGGGCCCGAACCCACTCTCAGCGGCCCTGGCCACACCCACACCAAGCCAATAATTAGACCAAAGTATTTCAGTCAGAGCTGGACTCTCTTTATACGGCTGTTTTTGTCAATGTCAATTTTTTTTTTTTTAAAAGCAATTCCAAAAATCCTTGAAAAACACTAAGACGAAAGGGTGACTCACAGGCAGTATTTCCTGTTGCTTGTTTTAAAGACTAGGATGTCATTGGGCAGCGCAGCCTAAAAATAGAATGATTCTAATCATCTTGAAAAGCTTGGGGACGCAGCTATTTTAAAGCAGCAGTTCTGCTTCATGAACCTCATTCTGCCACCAACAGAGCTCCTACCCTAGTCAGTGGGAGTTCTGCGGGTGCAGCAATTTCATGCGCAGGCCTCAATTGTCTAGTTCTCATTACGGATGGGGCAGCTGGTTCAAATAAACTGAGCATCTATCAAAAAACCAACTCAAAGCCAAATTTACTGTCCAGAATCAGAAATATTCTGCAAGAAGGGTTGTTCACGACATACCCACTTGACAGCATGTCTGGAAATCTCACAAGAAAGTTGATCTTATTATTTTTCCAGCCCAATTTTGCCCACTAGCTGGAAAATTGAATTTATATGCCAGATAGCCCACAGGTCTGTTCTGCATTTATTTTTTATAAAGTTAGTCAACTCCAGAATGTCACTAGGATTATTAGAGTGCAATCGCGCAAAAGAAAATTCCCACACTATCCTTCCTAACATTTTTGGAGCTCCGGGAGGTAAATCAACCTAAAGGAAACCTTGGGGAAATTATACAAATTATGTATTTTGGAATTCAATTCTGATCAGGCTGGCACAGTAGCAGGTGGATGTGTTTCTACATTCCTGCTTTATCACCACTGACATTTTCAACTGTAGAAATAGTTCAATTTCACATGATCACATAAACATGCTATAAAATCTGACAGTCACTTTCATTTTGCACAGTTACAGAATGCTTTTGGAAAGAAAACATGCTGAATTCCTTTTTCATTTTGATCTGTTAGGTGTCTCAGGTCATGAATCACAGCATCTGCTGAAGACATTATGCTATCCAACCACAAAGAGGGATGCAGACTTTCACCCTTAATGATTTTTTTCTTTTTTGATTGAGGAAAACACCAAAAGAAAAAACACAAATGTAAAATTGCCCTGTGAGAGCACAGTGTGTGACTCACTCCACAACCCCAGACATCTTGAACTGCCTTCATCCCAGCCCCACCCAGCAGAGAAGCAACAAGACTCCTCCCATTTAAAGGTGCAGCATACAGAAGAGAGACATACCTAACTACTGTGACAAAGTTCCTCCTCTACCTTGGTGGGTCCTGCGCTTATTGGCAGATTTGCTCACCTCACAGATTCACCCTGTGGGTCGGGAACAGTCCAGAGACCTTCCCCTCTGGTAGAAACCACAGTCCAGGTCAATTCCTCCTGTGTTTGATCAAGCGTTGGGAGGTTTGGGGGGAACCCAGGCCCGCCCTCTACTCCGGGTTCCAGCCCAGGGCCCTGTGGACTGCAGCTGTCTAGAGTGCCTCCTGGTACAGTTGCACAACAGCTACAACTCTCTGGGCTACTTCCCCATGGCCTCTTCCCAACACCTTCTTTGTCCTCACCACCGGACCTTCCTCCTGATGTCTGATAACGCTTGTACTTCTCAGTCCTCCAGCAGTACGCCTACTCACTCTCAGCTTCTTGCACACCTCTTGCTCCCAGTTCCTCACATGCACTTTCTCTCCTCTGGCTCCCCCTGGCCTGACTGGAGTGAGTCCTTTTATAGCATCAGAGGGGCCTTAATTAGAGTCAGGTGTTTAACAGCCTCACCTGACTCTTAGCAGGTTAATTGGAGTCAGGTGTTCTCATTAGCCTGGAGCAGCACCTGCTCTGGTCACTCAGGGAACAGAAAACTTCTTATCCAGTGGCCAGTATATCTCCCTTCTACTACTCTGCTGTTCCCAATCGGTCTGGGTCTATCACACTACATACACCAATAATAATATTTTGCCCTTTAAATCTTCTTAGAACTATAAAAAAAAAACTAACAAATCCTCATAAACCTCCTATAAGTGTTCTTACCCCCATTTTGTAAGACACAGAAAAGCTGATTTCTCCAAAGCCACACAAGTCAGTGGCAGACCTGGGGTTAAAACTCAAAAGCAGAGGTGCAAAAGAGTAGTCAGGAACATGCATTCAAATGAAAATGAACATTTGCTTCCACGGCATTCACAGTCCTTTTTATCTGTCTGCAAATTTCCATATATAATTTTGTATATGACTGAGAGCAAAAGTCTCCCAAATACTCGTGTGAATGTGTGTCACAGTTTTGCCAAGTATTGCAAACCTTCTGATATTTGATAGTTTTCTTAAAGTCCCAGATCTTGGAGTCAAGTGATTACGTTATAAATCTAAGTTACCATTTTTTTCAGTAAATTTCTAGCTTTCATGATGGTGGAAGGACACTTGAAACCATGAACCCTAAAAGCTCAAAAATAGGAAGGCAAATGAACAGTACTCAACATGTATTATTTTTTAGAATCACATGACTTTTGTGCCAATCACATGGTATTTAGGACCTGAGTCATGATTTTTGAATGCTTTGGTTTGGCATGTGAAGGTTCAATATGGGAGTGTTTGCGTGTCCAAATCCCTGATTTGATTCTTCCTGCTTATAAAATTTCTGTCAGCCAATCAGGAAGAAGAATCATCATGATGTGACTCATGTGACAATAAGATAACAAAAAAAACAAACAGTGAAAGAAACAGTAGAAACAAATAGCTTGAGAACAGCCCTTAGGCTGCTGTCTTTTCTCAGGAAGTGATCGCTGTACAGTTACAAATAATGAACAAATCAGTAGGAATCAAAATTCTGTTAACAGATAATTCATGCAGAGGAGAAAAATTGCTAAATAAATTAATCAATCCCAGCTCTGCTCATGAGTTCCTGGCTCTCATTCTCATACCCAGTCTTCTAAACCACATTGGTTTCCACTACACAAATTCCAGATGAAAAAAGCTGAGCTTTGGTTCAACTAGCTAAGCAGAAGAGTAGGCAGGACTGTTGTCAAGAGGCTATAAAAGTCCTGGTTTGAATTGTGGCTGTGGTATTATACAGCTATCTCTCTGTCTCTCACGTGCGTGCGCACGCGCACACCCACACACACAAATGGGGATGGTTACCTAGGTGAACCAGTTTGAACCTGCAGCAGCCTGCTGTGATTATAGCCATATCTTCATATGGTTTATAATTAATCTTTTCTCCCCCATCTCACATTGCCTAATCCCTCATTTCATCTGAATGCAGAGGCCCAAACTCAACACTGGTGGAAGACACTCTTGACGGTTGTGTCTATTTAAGCCAGGGCTGGGTTTGTCCCATAGTATTGCATTGTGTCTGTGAAGAGTGCACGGACATATGAACTGATATTGTACATCTGCTCCCACTACTCCCCAAAACATGCATTTCTTTCAGCCATTTGAGTTTTTGTCTCTGTGAGAGGAAGGAACTGGCTGTTAATGATGGGGGCTGAGAATTGGTCACATCATGGAACTGTGTTTGCAAACATGATTCATGACAGGATTGTTTCTCAGCAGCTGCCAGCAGCAGCAACTCAGCATTTACTAGAAGAGCCTGTTACCCAAGCACGGCTGATATGGGACCTGCAGCAAACCCCATGGACAGCTGAAAAGGAAGCAAACAAAATATTTTAACCCTTTATTTGCCAGTATCGGTTTAAAACACGCTGTCCGTGTTGTTGGGAGGGATTAACAACTATCCTGCCAACATGAACCTGAAATCTAAATCCTCAGTTGTCGTCCCTAGAGCTGGTTGAAAAGTGAAAACCTATTTTCACTTGTAATTTTGAAATTGTTCCCTTGTGCTCCTCCACCCATCTGCTGTATCCACCTGTTGTGTCTGGTCTTGGTCTTGTTGTCTTTTCAAAGCCCCTGGCAAAGCAGGGCCCATAGGCACTACTGCGATACAGATCATAATTAATCATTAGTGTTATGGCAGGAGTCACTAGGGGGTGCTGCTACACATAATATTCAAAGTTCTTTTTCTTAGTGGGCGAGCACAAGTCAGGCTTTGAAGAAACACGAGTGCTGTTGTAAGATTTGTGATGTCTGCTTCTTTTGGAGGAGCTGTGGCAAGTAGCAAGAGAGTTTGCCTGAGTCTCTGCCTTAATCTCTCTAACAACAGCCAGTTCTCGGGGCATAGTTTCTTCCAAGGAACCAGCTGTTGGTGTCTGAGGACCCTGGAAGAGAGGACTGCCTGTGTGCTGTTTGCGACCACCTCTGTTCCAGAACTGGTGCCTATACTATAAATAACGTAAGTTATACTATGAAAATACCCAGATTCCATGTCACTGATTTCTCCTGCAATGGGGAAACAACCTGCAAGACCCTGAAAACTGCTACCATTCATCAGTGGTAGCAATGTACCCCAAAGACACACACACACACTTGAATACAACCTTTTTTGAGAAGTTAAAATAACTTTCTAACTTTCTGGTGTGGTTTTACATACGCAATCCCTTCTAGATAATTGACTGTTGGGGAAAAGTCTGGTTTCTGCTAGGCAGGAAAAATAAAAGCATTCAAACCAGCCTTATGTTGTTTGTGGGCTAAACCAAAATACCGGGACTTGTATGTAAAATACACATGAGAAGAACGGGAAAACAACATTCTAAAAATCACAGCAATGGAGTTCGAGGAAGCCAGATCGATAATACTATTTATTTATTATTTATATTATTGAGTGCCTTGGCACTCCGCTCATGGACCCCACAGGTGCTACACAAACACAGAACAAAAAACGGTCCCTTCAGATATTATAGAGCCTGATCCAAAGCCCACTGAAATTAACAAGATTCTTTCCAATGACTTCAGTGGGTTCTGGATACGACCCCAAATGGGGTATCTATGTCAAATACCCCAGCACACTCAAATGAGAGAGCACCCAACAGCATATCCCTATTTGATGCCATTAGAAGCTTTAATGGCCTTTAATGGGAGTGGGTTGATATTCAAACCTCTTATGTGTAATTTTCACACAGTTTGGAAGAAATAAAAGGCCACAGATTGCTCACATTTCCATGAAATCTGTCTCCGAATGGGATTAGAAACAAGTTGGAAGAAGTGGTGCAGCAGCCTAAATCAAGAATGTTGCTACAGTTTAACTTTGATTAATCAAACCACAGTTCCCCCCAAAAATATTTAGGTGTGTATTTCAGTAGAGTCCAGAGCCCCTTCGTGCTGTGACCCGAAGAGCATGCGGTCTAAAGAGATGTGACTGATAAAGGGAGCAAGGAAGTAGTATTTTGCCCATTGGATTTATCTGTCTTAGGGTTTTACACTGCCACCCACCACCATAGTATCTGAGCACCTTCCTCACAAAATAAATACTGATAGCGAAGTCCCTTGTAGAGATCATAGAGTTTGGCACTTACCTCTTCTTGGGGTCAAAACTCTGTTTGGGGTTAGGGTATTTGGTTTTGAATCTTATTTATCTATTTATTTACGGATGGGAAACAAGAGAGAGAATAAATCACTTGCCCAAGCAGTCTGTGCTGCTGTCAAGCACTGAATCCTGCTCCCCTGAGTTCATTCCAGCTACTTAGCCGCAAGACCATCCTTCCACTCAAAGTCATGTCATCTAAAAGAGGTTCATGTCCCTCTATCTTCGCTGGAAATCTGCTTAATTACTCAGAACTCTGATTGCCTGAATTTAAGCTAATGCCCCCACGCTTTTCCATAGACACGGTTGTACTCCACTGGATAACAGAAAATGAATATAGCCATTATCACTGTAATGCTGGATTGTAAATGTAAATAAATCATAAACAAGATCCACGGGAACACTGTGTTTTTCTCACAGCAGTGCTGAGAGTGTTGTCTATGTAGTGGCTTGTGGTAATTACCCATAGCCTAATCACACATTAGGATGACCACTGCTGTATATGTAATTCCTGAATGCAAAACCTAGAGGCATTTTTAAAAGCTGGGCAGGGCCAGACAAGTGATGGCATGCTGAAGGCTGAGCTTGGATTTTGTCTCCCTTTCCCTCACTTGGCCAGCAGAAGCTGGAAATGCTGCAGAGGCAGCGTTTTCAACCCTTGGAGGGAGGGGAATGGCTTGTGAGTTTACACTGATCCATCTGATTGAGCAGAACTGTAGGCTCACCCATCCAGAATCCAGAGTCACAGAGCAACTGGTCATGCAGCATAATTTTCTGTACTGAAAGCATTCCCATCGTCTTAGCATCAAGGGCAAAATCCTCTAGTCTGTCCAAGATGCACTCAGCATAATAGCAGAAGGGAAGGTGAAAGGGGTTTTAAAGCCATATTAGCAATCCCATACGCTAAGGCCAGGTCTACCTAGAATAATGGAATCATAGAAACGTAGGGCTCGAAAGGACCTCAAGAAGTCACCTAGTCTAGTGCCCTGAGCTGCAGCAGGACCAAGTACATCTAGACTATCCCTGACAGGTGTTTGTCCAATCTATTCTTAAAAACCTCCAGTGATGGGGATTCCACAACACCCGTTGGAAACCTATTCCAGAGCTTAACTACCCTTAGAGCAGCGGTCCCCAAACTTTTTATCTCCCCCTTACTTCTGTCCGCCGTGGCTGGGAGTAGGGCCATGGTCGGGGCCAGGGCTGTGGCTGGGAGTGGGGCCGTGGGTGGAGGCTGGGGCTGGAGTTGCATCTGGACCAGGAGCCAGGGACTGAGGCCGGGGCCACAGCTGGGGGCGGGTCTGTGGCCAGGAGTGGGGCCACGGCTGGGGCCAGGAGCAGAGCTGTGGCCGGGCCGCGGTCAGGACCCGAGGCTGGGGGCGAGGCTGGGGCCATGGCCAGGAACGGAGGCACTCCTGGCCGTGGCCCCGCCCCCAGCCTTGGCCCCTGGCTGCAGCTCCACTCCCAGCCCCAGCACGCTGAGGAACTGCAGACAGTTCCTTTCTGCACAGATTTATTGGAAAGGTTTTAATAAACACAGATGTTAGGAACGGATGGCTACTGTGTAATCATGTGCAGAAAAATCCAACGGACAAAATATCTCCTAATGCAGAACCACACACCATGTAATATTCTAAAACAAGTGATGAAGAAATATGTATTACAAAAAGACAGGTCGGAAGAGATCTATCTCCCAAGACTTTCTTACTTTTTTGTTGCTTGTAAGCTGAACAAGTGAAACCAGTAGCTTGGTCCAAAGACCATAGATGTCACCGGAAATATTCCCATTGACTTTAATGGCCTTTGGATCAGGCCCTAGAGAGGATTACAATTTCTTAAAGAAGATTAAAGTACTAGGTAGGTTAGGAAACCCTTTCACCATTCCTAATTTCTCTATCCTTTCCCTACCAGTCCCATAAGAAATGTGTGTGCACTTGCACGTCTAGTACTGTGTGTGTGAGACACAGTGAGACGCCTGATCTTGTTTTGTTTTTCTGCAGTAACAGAATTACATGAAAATATTTCTGCAACAATGAACCAAATATTGGCTGTCCAAGCACCAGCAACAATACAAATTTATGACCAGCAACAATGCTAGATTAGTACAAAATGTGATCAATTTTTCAAAAGAAGGGAGGAGAGGGGAATATTGGACAGTGAAGCAAATAAAATTTCTGGATTCTTGGCTTTTAACTGTTTTAAACACAAATTTAAATTTTGCAGAACTGACTATATAATATGCTGGCAAAGTATCAAAGAAACAATTTTATTGAGACTTTTTTTTTTTTTTGCACATTTGGAGTTTTAATTTGGTAATCACAGCTAAATAATCCTAAGGGAGAAAGTCCAATATCCCTGTCATGCCAGTGAACTTTGCTGAAGAATCCAAAACTCAAGCAGTTTAAGAATATATTTGTAATATTAAAATAATAATAATAAATTCAGCACATGACACAGGAAATAATAATCAGATGATCTCAGCCCCAGAAGTATTTCACTGCTGTGGAAATGCCAGGTTGGAGAGTTCAGGTGGAAAAGGAAAAGCCTTGTAACTTCTCCAAACATCAGTCATCACGTCCAGATACCTCTAAATACTGCCATTCATTTCACACTGCAGGATATTGTATTGAAAAGCAAGGCAGGGCCAACACAGTACCTTCTACCACTAAATATGCACTGCACAAACCTTAGCTAAGTGTGTTTTTCCTATTTGGAATAGAGCTCTTTCATTTAAAAAAAAAAAGACCTTTATGGAGCCATGCTTCTCACAGAGCACAATATTTATAGCCACATGCAAAAAATATAAAAAAGGATGATCTTGAAAAGGCAAAGAGAGAGGCATTCCAAGACAGGTATATGTCAAATATAAGATGACTCATCTGCCTCTTTCAATAAAAATGTTCATTCCAGGCAGATCAAAGGCACTAAATACACCATCATCATTTCGCTAAGCCTGGCAAAAAAACGTAAAAAGATTTTCAATCATCGATCACATAGTGGGAGGTCTATGGACAAATGACAGCCAGAAGATTCTCATTTATGAAAGAGGCCAAAACCTACAATGCACAATGAGGACAATGCACATCTTTTAAGTAGGATATACAAGGGACAGAAAGCTTGGTTTGATATCATTATGCAGCCGCCCTATGGCACCAAAGGGATCTGAAATTAGCAAGCAATGCATCATATCCGGTGGCGGCTGATTACTTTTACTGTATTCTTTCAAAGATCTTCCACATTGCCTCCTGCTCAGACGCTTCGATAGCTACAGATTCTAAAGCTGTGACAAACCAGGTCTGACTTCTCATTGCATATTTATTACGGACACTGAGACACACACAGACTTTGCATGGAACTGTACCTGCTTACAATCTGCCCTTCGTAAATTAGCCTTTGCTCACTGATATATGCCCCGTCATTGTGTTCTTTTTTACCACTTTGGCCTCCACTCCTATCCTTCATCTCCTTAAAAGTTGTTAGAGGGGGAAGGGAAACAAGAAACCACAAAAAACAGGAAAGTAGAATGTCAAAGTCTAATGTAAAACAACCCTGACCTACTGCAATAACAGCGTACAGGGAAAGAACACAAAGCTAAAGACTGTCTTGCACAGTGGTGTTTTGTATTTCCATACAGCTGAAAACTTTTTTTTCTATGTAGCTCTGCTCTCCTGCACGTGGTTGCTTATCCCATAAACCTGGAAGAGCTGATGGTGGTCAAAGGAACAGGAATGAGAGAGCTGTTCCCATGCTGCCATCATGTGGAGGACCAGTTTATCACAGAGTTTGAAAGCTGCCGATGCTGCTAGCCACATGGTTCTATTGCTGCATTACAATTACATACCAGACCGAATCTATGGCTGGCAATCATGCACAGATAAAAGATCAAATCACAAATATTAAAGTTGCAGAACAGTTTGTGAATCAAGTTCAAGCATAGTTTAAAGCAAAACCTGTACTTTCATTTATAAGGTGGCCACTGATCGGCTTAGGGAGCAGACCTAATAGACAAGATCCTGCTTCCTTACTCATCTGAGTAGCTCAGTCCTACTGACTGATTGTGTGGCTAAAAAGATCAGGATTTATCTTCGCTTCATAGTTAACTCAAGTTATAACTCGAGTGTTGCCCCTAACTTGATTTCCAGCCACCATGGAAGCCTTTAATTCGACCACGGTGGCTAGCTGACCCCAGGTGAGGTGTAGGCGACAGCTACAGGTAGCCCAACTCTCAGCTGCTAAACTGTCACTGTTGCAGTATCCTAAGCCCTTTGGGAAGTTCCAGTGTTCTTTTGGTGTGGCTGCTCTCACTCGAGTGAAGCTAACCCGAGAGGAGTAACTTGAGTGTAGCTAACTAGAGTTAACTGTGCAGTGAAGACAGAGGCATAGAGGCTTCAGCCAGCCAAATGTAACAGCTCAACCATGAGATAATGAACTTCTCATTATTCCCCTGTCTCTCCAGTGTATTAGGTAAAACAATCAGGGGGGAGGGATAGCTCAGTGGTTTGAGCATTGGCCTGCTAAACCCAGGGTTGTGAGTTCAATCCTTGAGGGGGCCACTTAGGGATCTGGGGGAAAAAATTGGTCCTGCTAGTGAAGGCAGGGGGCTGGACTCGATGACCTTTCGAGGTCCCTTCCAGTTCTAGGAGATTGGTATATCTCCAATATTATTTATTTTAATCAAATCTGCACCAGTAAATTGGTCAGATAGCAATAAAGTTACTTTCATAGGACAAATGCTATTGCTCAGATTCAATCTTTGAATGCAGCTGTGCAGCTTCCTTTGCGTTCAGTGGCACTTACGTCTGAGCACACCCTTTTCGGCAAGCTCTTCAAGGCAGTGGGCCATATCTCCCTCTGTTGTTGGTCAGTGCTTACCACAATGGGGTTCTGCTGTTGAATGGTGCGTCTATTAATACTCTAATCAAGTAATAATGGGCAAGTAATCTCAGGACAGAATATGTTCCATTGTCATAGGATCAATGTCTCCAGGCTGTAAAATTAAACATTTCCAATTCCCCTTCATGCTTATTTTTTGCTAATTGCCTGGACTTTACTTCAACATTTATGCCAAATTAAAAGACCACTATCCTGTTGCAAAACTCTCTTCTATTGGCATCTTGCTTTCTGAATTTTTTTCTCCTCCCAGCTCTATTAGCTGCAGCGTAATGTTTTCAGCAGCTGAAACAGCAGGTAAAACAGACCTATTTACATCCTAAAATGAGGCTAATCTGTGGCCAGCAAACAGCCAGAGGGCCAGCAACACATGGTTGGCCAACCCATTCCCCCTGTACAGAATGGGCTGGCAGGACCACGATGCACAGCCTCCAACTCCTTCCATAATGCAATCTTATGAACACAAATTCCGAGGGCTATGCAGACTTGTGTTAACACCAGCCTGACTGAAGTGTGGTTTCTCTCCAACAGTGTAAATAGTTACATTAGGTACGGACATCATCAAAGCCAGGACATTCAAGCCCAATAGTACAGCGCTGCCAATTTCTGATTTTGAACAGAAAGTGTTTTTAGGAACCTGACACTTCATCATGAGAACGTTACATTGAGAAAAGCTGAGTTGCAAGTTTTTTTGGCTAAATTCTTATAACCTTTTAAAATATTAACTGTGAGGAATTGTTTAGCACAGAGAGGGAAATCCTGACACTAAAATCCTTCATAGTCATAAAGGATTCATGCATTTTACCCCATTTTGAAACCTATTAGCAGAGTTGCTAGGAGCTATTTTTCATGACCTTTACATTTTGTCAGTAATGAACAGTATGAAGATTTCTCAGAGCAACAGTTGCCTGCAAAGCACTTAAAATTTATAAACTTCTCATACAGTTTCTGACATTTATCATTGCTAAAGTAAATGGAGCCAATGGGATTGACTATGCATTAGGAGTAATATAATGCAATATTAAAGGAGACCCAATGGAGTACTTTAGGAGCTAGGCATTTAAATCATAGACTCCGTGCTGGGAAACTGTATAGGAAAATGTGCAGCACCATTTGCTGGTTGACTGTAGCTGTCACTGCTCGATGTTATGTAAGAGCCAAACGGCACTGCTGATGCTGAGTGTTATATCATTGACAGCAGTGATTTACAGTTTGTGTGAACTAGAAGAGAAAGGAATTGTGGAAAGAATTCCTAAGGAATGAGCACAAGTATTTCCACAGGCCAGCTACAGCCTCAGCTCCATAATAACTTACAACAAGACACAAGAAGTAGTTCAAATGAAGACAGAGGGGAACTCACGCTGGTGCTATTAGCAGGGTTTCAGTCAGGTGGACCCAGGCATTTCTGCTGCTTTGCTGTTGTTCAACTAAACTTTTCTACCCTGAATGACTGACAGACAGACAGACAGATGGGCAATGCTAGCCAGCATCCATGGGTATATGGAGGTGGCACTGCACTTCCTCCCTTATCCCCTTCATCTCTTTCCCTCTGTTTGCTCTTCTTTCCTTTATCCTCCATTTCAACTCTGCTGCTGCCCTCTTACTGCTAAGAGTTGGACAAAGGAAGCCATCTGCAGGGCATAACAACAACTTTATTGAACCTACAGACTTATGACCAATACAACAGTTGCTATTATTATCTGTCACTAGATGGTAACTTTTTATATAAACACACATACACAGTATAGATAGATACTGCTGTTTATATACCACTCTCCTAACACTCTTACTGCTCAGTGGTGGAATTGGATCTTCAAATATAGCTTCCCTTCCCCTCCTTTTTCTCTGTCCCCTCTTCATTTTTCCTGACTTTCCCTTTTTCTCCTCTTCCTCCTCCCTCTTACTTCACTCCATTTCCATTATATACAGGGTTTACAGTTTGGTTCAATGTCTCTCAGCACCCCCTCCACCCCTGCCCCACTGTACAAGTTTTTCCAGCACCCTTGAGACCATGGTATTAGTAACAAGTCATCCCTCTCCTTTGCTCCTCCTCCAATTATTTACATACTGTAATTCAGTTGGTTGGAATGAAATGAGTTGGGACAGGAAGATGTACACAAACAATTACTGGCAATAAGCTTTCCGTAACTGACGTAACTGACCGACCGCTGTATTTTTATTGTTGAGAGTTTCAGATGATGATTAAACCAAAGGTGAGAACCTTGATGGTGCTATTACAACCATGAGATAAAATGGAGCTTTAAAATAATATATTTTGATATATATTTTTAATAATACTTGTGTATCGGCAAGATATACACACACCAATCCAGTTTGCTTGAAGATTCAGGTTCACTATGAACCCAGAAATCAAAGTGAAATTCAAGGGCCATGAAGAAACATGAACTGAAATTGAAAACCAGCTCACACAATCCTCTGAGAATTGAGACCTCAGTTTAGCACAGCTGTTACATTACATTCAATGTAGGGTTGTCTACACATGCAGTTATTCAGGAATAGCTAGTCTGCTTTTAATTCACACCCGACTTAATCTGGAATAATTTTGATGCATAGACAGGCCCTTACACTATCTCCAAAGGCAGAGTGTTTAAGCAACTCCAATGTAGAACACCAGCCAACAAGTAGTAAACACGTAAGAAGCTGTGGAGTAAGGTTCCCTTACGAGGTATAAGCAGGATCCTGCAAACTCATTGATTTCATGGCCAGGAATTTTGAGTTGGAGCCCATCCTTTGCCACAAAAAATGTGCTCCTGTATCCAAGTTTGTCAAAGTTCTAGACCTCGTGGTTGCAAAGATCACCTTCCAAAAGTGAACCAAGTCCAAACCATCGTAGAGATGCCTGCCTGAGTCTGCAGACAGCCTGAAACAACAATAGCTCTGAGAGGTGTGAAGTGCCTCATTCATCTCAATGTAGTTGAAATCTAATGATGTAAGTTTAATTGTCAACATTGTTAGCTATTTCAGTCTGATTATTTTAACATCCAACTATTTTGTTTATCCCACAAAGCCAGACTTCCTCCCACACCTTCTCATGTGCCCAAAGCCCCTCTGCCAATGCTCAAATTATGAGGAGGGGAGGCTTAGAGGGACTAGGCCCCCTTTCTACTTTTAGGGGATACCACACTTCTGTCTTATGGCCCTCTTCTCATTACTGTTTAAATTAAAGCAAGCCACTTGACATTCAGGGCCTCCTCCTCTTTTTCCATAATTCAAGCATTCCCCATCCACAACTGCCATAACTTCCATCTTCCCCCTGAGAATTCCTCGAGTACAATTATTAATTTTCCAATGCCAAATTCTGCAATGCACAGAGATTGAAACATTTAGAGGGTAGCCTGAGCAAACTAAATTTAATATGTAATTAAATACATAGTGGGCACTATAAAGGTTGTCTGCTTTATTCATTTAACTATTTTATTCGATAAAATATTAAAATTTTAAATGGATCCAGGCAGTTGCAGAATCTTCAATCTGCAGTATCGGAGTGCTGCAGAATACAGGGGTCTTGGAACCGAATTTAGTTTATGCTTGATGCAGGGAACATGGTATCTTGGATACATGGACTTCCAGTGTGCATGGAAAAAACTGAACTGCTTGTCAAATGTTGTGTTACTGTTCTAGGGTTACCAACTGCTGTGATTTTATTGCAAGTCTTGCAATATTTGCTGTGATCTTTTTAAAGCCCCAGCTGCTGGAATTGGGGGATTGCATGAGAATTTAAGTTTTCAAGTTTAAAATAGTAAGTTTCTAGCCTTCATTGTTGCACAGAAAAATTTGAAAACACAAAGCAAATGCAGCCCGAAGGCTCAGAAACCAGAAGGCAATAAAAAGAATCAAACGTTTGGTTGTTGTTTGTTTGGGATATTTTGTTTTGTTTTTTAATCTCGTGATTTTTAAGATACAGTCATGACTTTGGGGGCAAGCCTCACAATGTTTGAACGCTTGCACTTGGATTTAGCAATATTGCTGTTCACAGACACTTCGTCAAATCTCTGGCAGAAACAGAGAGCAAGCAAGAAAGAAGCATTCAACTATCGCATGACTGACCCCTGTGCATTCCATCTCGAATACTGTGTACAGATGTGGTCTCCTCACCTCAAAAAAGATATTCTAGCACTAGAAAAGGGCAACTAAAATGATTAGGGGTTTAGAGAGGGTCCCATACGAGGAAAGATTAAAGAGGCTAGGACTCTTCAGCTTGGAAAAGAGAAGACTAAGGGGGGACATGATAGAGGTATATAAAATCATGAGTGATGTTGAGAAAGTGGATAAGGAAAAGTTATTTACTTATTCCCATAATACAAGAACTAGGGGTCACCAAATGAAATTAATAGGCAGCAGGTTTAAAACAAATAAAAGGAAGTTCTTCTTCACGCAGCGCACAGTCAACTTGTGGAACTCCTTACCTGAGGAGGTTGTGAAGGCTAGGACTATAACAATGTTTAAAAGGGGACTGGATAAATTCATGGTGGCTAAGTCCATAAATGGCTATTAGCCAGGATGGGTAAGAATGGTGTCCCTAGCCTCTGTTCGTCAGAGGATGGAGATGGATGGCAGGAGAGAGATCACTTGATCATTGCCTGTTAGGTTCACTCCCTCTGGGGCACCTGGCATTGGCCACTGTCGGTAGACAGATACTGGGCTAGATGGACCTTTGGTCTGACCCGGTACGGCCGTTCTTATGTTCTTATGTTTTTGATACTTTTGTGGCATAAATATGTCTACATTTAAAGCCAGCAACATGTTTTATTAGTTAACAGATAACACACATCATGCAATGGTGCCTGGCTGCACACTAAACCCAGGCTCTGATGCGGGTCTGAGCCCAAGCACCGCCTCCATCCACACGCAAATCAGTCTGATGCAGGTCAGCAAGCACTCAGGACCCGGATCCTAGGATCCTGCTAGAGGGCTGGATCTGAGCCTGAGTCCCTCAGGGCCAAGCCCTGTCATTTGCAGCTCAAGCCACAGACCCACATGGTGTATTTTGGATGTCTGAGCACAGCCAGGAGACCCGGGTCCAGCAATTGTAAACCCAGGTGTGCAATGCATGGTGGACAGTCAACTGCAGGCTCAGAAACATTGAGTCCACAAGCCTGAGTCCCACAGACCCAGGTTTAGTGTGCAGTGTGGACATACCCTATGATCTCACTACAGAAACTAAAAATTCCCTCAGCAGTTGCCACTGGATCCTGCATTTTTTAGTGTTGCCAACTCTTGTGATTTTAATGTGAGTCTCACGATATTTGGTGTCTTTCTTAAAACCCCAGCTTCTGGAGTCATGTTATTTCACGAGAATCTCAGCTTTCTTTAAAAAAAAAAAAAACCCAAGTTTCTAGCCCTCATGTTTGCAGAGAAAAGCTTACAGTTTCAAAAACCAGAAGGGAAATAAGAGGAATCCAATTTTTTTTTAAATCATGATTTGGGGGTCTTGACTCATGATTTTTGAAAACTTGGGGCTTGCGATACTTATTTCCCTTCATTTTCTGAACTAAAGTCCTTTGTAATGTCTCTAAGTGCTGTTGACAGTTTTATATTTAATTCACCAAATGTAGCTCTAATTCCATGGTGGCTGAAATTTTCTATACATAGTGCAACTGATATTAAGGACTCTCTTCAACAGGCAAACTTTTGTCTTAAAGGTGACCAGGGAAACAAAGCACAAGAGGCGGGGCTTGCACTTTTTTGCGGGGGGGAGGTTTGTATGGGCTATGAAGAAAGCATGAAAGGTTTTGTCCAAAAAAAAATTAGGAGTATTTTTTCTACTTGTTCTTCACCTAAAAATTCAAGTAGTTGTCTCCCAGCGAAAACTCTATTAGTTAACTGGATCATGAGTGAGATGAAATCATAAAAACTGCTTGAATTTTTGTATTTGAAAAAACATTAAGAAGAAATTATATTTAAAAAGTGAAATACAAAAAGCACACTCTCTGGTGTTTAATTTTATAAATGTCCAGGTACCGTAACTCAAAAGAGTGGAGATGTANTAAAAAGTGAAATACAAAAAGCACACTCTCTGGTGTTTAATTTTATAAATGTCCAGGTACCATAACTCAAAAGAGTGGAGATGTAGACATACACCTCTACCTCGATATAATACTGTCCTCGGGAGCCAAAAAAATCTTACCGCGTTATATCGAACTTGCTTTGATCCGCCGGAGTGCGCAGCCCCGCCCCCCCGGAGTGCAAAGCCCCGCCCCCCCGGAGCACTGCTTTACCACGTTATATCCGAATTCGTGTTTTATCGGCTGGCGTTATATCGGGGTAGCGGTGCACTTTTCAAATAGTGACTTTGTGACTAGGTAAATAATAGTAAAATACCAACCCAAGAACAAAGCTCTAACAAAGCCCATCCTTTGTGTTCTCTAAGCCCAATTCTGCCCTCACTTACCACATTGCAACCCCAGTAATTTCAATAGACAGAATCTGACCCACAAATAACAGGGAATTAAAGTTAAAGCAAAGTGGCTCTTGTGCTGTAAATCATTAATGCAATTTAATTTTACCTTGAGACTGTGAACAAACTCAGAGACTCTGCCCCATAACCTTCCTTGTCCAGTGGAGATATGCCAGATTTACACCAGAGCAGAATTTAGCCCAATAAATTCACGTATTAAAGTTCAGTTTGTATTTAATCTGTTACCAGGCAATTTTTCTCCCAGTCTCCTTGTGTCATTTTGCACATGGATCAGATGTGAGACAGTTTCTTTGAATTAAAAAATAGATGAACGCGCTATCTGGCTCACCCCTTCCCTAATTCAACCTCAGTGCCTGTGGTGGTATTGCAAAATGTTCGGAATGCTCACCCAGTAGGTTTGGTTCACATCCTTCCTTCTATTGACTAAAGCTGCTGTATCCCCTTATGGGCAAGTTTATATAAGAATTTGATGGGAAGATTAGGGCTCTGAACCCTAACCATACTTGAATCTGTATGTGTGTGGTCTGAAAGAGCAGCTTACGCAATGAGGAATGGGAAGCCACTAAAATGATTCTGCTTCTAAATATTTTGACCTTTATTGACATTTATAACTAGCAGGCAGCTTAATTACCAATTAGGGGAAGTTATTAGTTACAAAAGAAGCCTGTTCTATTTTCCTGTATGGCCTCTTTCCGAACCCAGTGCAGCTCAGACAACATTATTGTGGCAGAACAAGGCAGCATAACCCAAGAGGGCTGGGTTACCTTTCAGCTAACCTACATGGGAATCCTTATCCAAGTCAAAGAACTTTTAAAAAATGTATCATCCAGAAAGATTCCATTCAGAGCAAAAATATGTAAGACCTTCCATTTCTAAAGCAGCCTTAGGGCTTGGCATCGCATGTGTTATAGGTGCCTTCCTAAACAAAGTCACTTGGTAGATGTGAATTATTGGCTGCCATTTATGCATTCTGCATTGTTGGGGCATGGGATGGGAAGCTGAGTATAAATATGACTTCAATTGGACATGGCAGTCTTCACTTCTCATCCTAAATTGTTGGGTAGACATGCTGTGTGCGGGTAAAGAACTGACAATTCCACCCCAGAGCTGGCTGCATTCCAGTAGCAGATGAAGCAATTGCTTTATACACCTAACCCCCACACCTGCAAACACTCATGCATTTGAGTAACTTTACATACATTAATGGTCCTATCAATCAAAATGGGACAGGGTAAATGTTTCCAGAATCAGTACCCTAGTTTAAACCCCTTCAATAAAATATGCTTAATAAGAGTAAGATAGTAATTATTAATAATAATTATTAGGAGTCGCAAGAGCATTCTTGCCATAATCTTTCCAGAATTTCATGTTTTTTAAAAGAAAAAACCCAGGAAAGCAGTGTAAATCCAGAAGTGTTTTGTGTTAACAAAGCTAAAATGTCTGATTCATTGAACTGTGTGACACTTGTTATCTGAAGCAGTGTTAATTTGGAGCTAGGCATCACTGTCAAAAATAATTAAATAAAGCTGCACCTCTGAAGCCTATTTTTCCAAGATGAATGGTATTTAGCATTACTTTCAGCTCCTCTGTTTATACGAACATTGCTTCTCGCAGTCCTTGAGATCCCAGCCTTGAAATCCTTACTCAGTCATGCAAACGGGGTGTGATCCAGAGTCCTTTCTATTGACTTCAATGGACATTAGATTGACCTCATGCAGACAGATTGTCAAAGGTATTTACATGCCTGAAGATGCAGATAGGCAACTGGTGGGATTCTCAAATCCCCCAAGAAGGTCAGGTACCTAATTTCCATCAAAATCAATGAGAGTTAGGCACCTAACTCCCCTGAGCACTTTTGAAAATCATACTAGGTCCCTAGCTGCATCTTCAGGCCCCTAAATACCATTGAAAACCTGGCCAGTAGTCTTTAGCAAGGAGTCCCATTGACTTCAGTAAGTCATACTTTGCATGGCTAAAGCCTGCAGGATTGGACTTCCCAAAAGTGTTTCCTCATTGAAAAATACATTGCAACACTTGCTTAACAGCAACCCAAAGAGGCAGCCCCCCCTTCACACACACTCTCAAATACAACTGGCTGACACTTGTGGAGCCTTGGGTTTAATCTTCGCTTTAGTGACAGTTAATTGCCATCTGTTCTTTGACTGATTTCTGCTTTGAACCTACACTATAACCAACCCTAGACGAATGCTCGTGCAAGAGCACTCTTCTTCAGAAAGGGTCATTAAGACTCTCATCTCTCTCATTAAAGAGAGCTTTATTTTCCTTCCAGGTGTCATTCATTAGGACAGGGATTGATGTTCAGACTATCATCTTGACAAAAGGCCATTGGCCAAGACATCAATGCCTGTCCTAATAGAGGACACCTGTAAATAAGCCTCTCTTCAATGGAACAGACTGACTAAATGACCCTGCTCTTAGAAGAAGGCATATTAATAATGATTTATTCAGTGCTGAATCCGATGGATCCTAATATCTAAAGACAAAATAGCTCCTATTCAGTCCTTGACTTCATTAACACTAAAGAAACAAATATAAAGGCTTTGATAGAACAGCTTGGAAGAAATAACCATATAGATTTGTTGGTGCACTAGAAAGTAAACAACTAAAATTTACATGTGCTATATCTATTGATCAGAAGCAGCTTACTGAAATGACAAAATGTCTCTGTGCACCTTTCCTTGACATCATGGACTTCAGTCATTTGATTAAGTTAGCCCATTAATTCTAAGAAGAAATCACAGAAAAGGAAGGCACGGTTATGCATCAACAAGGAAGCAATGTTCTAGCTTTGTACAGCCCCTAGCACAATGGCATCACTCTTTATCTGAGCTATCGTAGTGCTACCATAATATAAATAACTGATAATAATACAAATGGTGAAGTTAAGACATCTGGTGTCAATAGGGATTAGTGTATTCATGATCTCACAATCTCCCATGGGCAGAATTCATGAAGGCCTTTTTATAAACATTCAGACAAGTTAATCCTGCTGTCAGACTACTTGCTCTGACCATCCATCGAGCTGAGACACAAATTTGGAAAGATGTTGAGAACATGCTCAGTTTAGTTATCTTGTTGCCAGTAGGATATTGGCAGTGAGATGTCACCTTCCCCATAACACTGAACAAAGATCAGCTGTCAGTGTTTATCCCAAATGATCAGTTTCTTGCAGTTTCAGGGAATCATTAGGAAGGCTGATCTGTTGTTGTCATTTTATCAATATACTCTTTTTTAAAATATAACTTGTTGAGGTTGGTGGATACATACTGCATAGTGACTGTCACAATTCAGGGCAATTGCAGATGTATTCCCCCTGTGGTCCACAAAGGGCAACCAACCTCAGGCTTTCAGCTCCCAGCCATCATCTCTCTTGGGCAGAGACTTATGTCTCTCTCCCTCCTGACCTAAGTTCCCTCTAAGCTGCGTGGTTGTGCAGCAGGCTATCAAGGGCCACGCAGGTGGGGAGAGGTGCATCTTCCCTGGCCTCAGCCCCAGAGCTGCCGTGGCCGGGGAGAGGCACTCTCCCCCAGCCCTGGGCTGCTGCAACGAGAGAGGGACGGGGGGAGTCCTCTCTCCCCACCGCAGCCTCGGGGCAGCCTGCACCCCAAACCTCTCATCCTCAGCCCCACCTCAGAGCCCACACCCCCAGCCAGAGCCCTCAGCCCCGCACCCTAACCCTCTGCCCCAGCCCTGAGCCCCCTCCCGAACCCCTCGGCCCCACCCCCTCCACACATCACTCCGTATTGGTCACATAATAAAATTCATTCCGCACATGGATGTAAAAAATTAGAGGGAACATTGCTCCTGACCAGGGTTTTTCCAGGCTGCACAGTTCCCTGCCTACACTGAGTTCTCCAGCCAAGTAGACTGCCTAAGCAATTACGAGAAAAGATTTTTTTTTAAACAGGACCTACATGAATGCTAATAAGCTCACCAGAAATCACCCCAACTGCAACAGCGGCTCTGGCAAGTGAAGAGTCCTTCAAACCCTACTCCAGAGTTTTTCCGTGGTTCATAACTGCTTTGACTCAGAACAAGCACCCACTGAATCTGAGTCACTCCTTTATACAATTTGGGCCTCTGATCTCGTCCTGATGTAAGAGATGGGCAGACAGAAGTCCCCTCCTCAAGGAGAAGCTTCAGAACGCTGGATTTTTGCATAACCAGAGGAGGGGGAGATACATTGTTTAAAAGAGTCCTTCGAAGATCATACCATTTCCCAGGGTTTTCATTAGTCACATCTCTCCCCTAGAGATGGTACATACAATCCCACAATACTACACAAACATTTGCATTTTTGGTACAATGAACTCCTAAGATACTGTAATTTAGTTCAATAAGGCTTAACTCAATTCAATAAGGTTTGTTCAGGATATTGCAGGAAATTGCCATGTCTGTCATAGCGGTGTCATGTGATTGCTATAGAGGATACAACAGCACTTTAATAGTGCAATAGTTGTCCAATGCACAGCTGGATTTTCATTTCCTAAACTAATATATACTAATACAAGACTATTATGTATTCTTTAAAACAGGAAGGCTGTAATACTGCCATCTAGCTAGGGATATTCATGAGATATTCACAAGAAGCAGTTCAGTTAACATGGCTTAGCAACTAAATGACCAGAAATTATTATTATTTATTAGGGTAGCGCCTACAGACCCCAACGTGATCCTGTTGTGCTGGGTACTGTACAAACGCAGAGTGAGGGACAATCCCTACCCTAAAGAACTTATCCCAGGTCTCCTGGCTGCCAGCACAATGTACTATCTGGTGGACCTTGCTGCTTCTCTGATCTGTCTGTGCTCAAGTCACAGATAATAATTTCAGTACTGTCTGCTGTTTGCAAACGTAAAACTTCCTTCCAAAGAATTACAATGGGTCTTACAGTAACATGCAGTGTAAACAAATAAACTTGGGCAAGATACCTAGGGAGGTGGTGGAATCTCCATTCTTAGAGGTTTTTAAGGCTTGGCTTGACAAAGCCCTGGCTGGGATGATTTAGTTGGGGTTGGTCCTGCTTTGAGCAGGGGGTTGGACTAGATGACCTCCTGAGGTCTCTTCCAACCCTAATCTTCTATGATTCTATGATATCAGAGCAGCCTTTGATTTACATTCTCACTCTGAGCTCCCACTAGCATGCTTATTATTTTTGTGTTTTTGATTTGTATGTAAATAATACTGATCAGAAATGAACAAACATCTCCGTAGAATCTGCTCCTGGATCCCTTTGTGTAGACAGGCAGAGGAGAGAAGACGTGCAGAAAGTCCTTGCACAACTTCTCAATGTATAGCAGAATCCTGCAACTTGAGTAGTGTTAGTACAATCAGAGTTACCAGAGCCCCCCACAGAGGGCAGAGTCACATCCATAGCCCCACTACTTTCCTCACTGGCCATCCATCAAGTGCACTGTTGGGGGAAGCACACACTGCGCTTGTAAAAAGTGTAGTAGTTGCCATCCCCATATATGCCTCACATTCTGCTTGCCGCTGTTCTTTCTGTAGGCTCGTCTGCAGGCCTCTAACATGGCACGGGCTTTAAAGGCCACGATATAGCCGTTACAGCAGAGGATACACATATTGGTAAGCAATATTCACAAGTCACAGAGAATAACATTTAGCAAAGACTAGGAGGGGCTGCTAAGAGCACGGAGTATGGACCAGAAAGCATTCCAGAGGAGCGCTACATCATTTTGCTAATGCGCTTCACTTGGAGTTGCCGAATACTTGACAGTATTAAAATGGCTTGCATCACTCCCATTCCCATACACCAGCTTGCTCAGAGTGAGGTCGCTCCACAGTCAAGCGTGATCCAACCGGCTCAAACAGCCTTGAAAATGAACAATTCTCTCACCTCCAGGAGTGGTTCCTCCGGGTCAGGGCTGAGGCACATGGACTAGGAAGCAGTGGGGAAGCTTGTACTGCTCGTGCTGTCCCTTCTTGGTGGGTAAGTCGAGGTTTCCAGCCAATCCTGGATCTTTCATGATCCCTAAAGAAAATCCACACACAAGGGAAGATCAGTGCGAAGATGGCAACCAGGGAAGAGACACCCACAACTTTCTCTGAGGGCGAGAAAATAGGGAGCTTGGTCCTTTGAGATGCAGCCTTTAATTATCCGAACAAATCATTTACCAGGGAGTTAAAGAGATGACAGGAATGGCCTGGATCACATCGCAGAGCATGTAAAATCCAAGAAATTGTGGAAGCGCCACAACTTTTCTGACCACCAGCTTCCTAGCTTTACAATAGCCCTCCCCTGCTTATATTAACAAAAGAGGCCCCTTCATGCCCTCCACTGGCCCCATACCACATTATTCTGACACACTTCTAAATCCTTTGTCCCAGGATTGTCCTATTTAAAGATGTTTAGTTCTCCTCTTTCCCTACTCTGTGATTTTTGGCCAAGCCTTTTAGTGCAGCATCATGCACAAGCCTCCACTGCTGATTTTATAGCCAACCCTAGACTTCCGAAATAACTCCAGCTGTTTGCGAAAGTCTATTTTGGAAATATGAGACTGATCCTGCACCCATTGAAGTCAATGGCAAAACTGGCATTGAGTTCAGTGGGAGTTGGACCAGGCCCTAAATTCTTGGATTGTATGTTTTTAATCAGGGCGCCTTTACTTTGAAAAGGAAATTATTTACACTACATTAGTATTCATTGTCCACCTACACAGGATATGAAATTAGCAGTAACAAAAAGGTTACGTGTATTTGTGCCAAAAGGGCTTGCTCCTTGCAGAGGAGGTCTTGGTAATGATGGTGTCTCTTGGATTTACAAAAATGTATCCGTTCCAAGAAATTAAACAAAAAAAACCCATCATTCTGTGGGCTTTGAGGAATCTAACCTGTTTTGTTTGGTATTAGAAAGCTCAGTGGAGAACTCTGTGTATATTATTTCATCCCAAAACAGACCCAGTGAATGAAAAACAAAAATAAAGCACGAGTAAAAGGCTGGAGGATAAGTGAGGGGGCTGGAGCCCATCTGATCCGGTTTACTCAAGTACGTCACTTCAGTTAAACAGAGAAGTCTCATCCTGCAAAGCATCTATTAAGGAAAAGAACACAAGAGTTCTTTGTGCCCACGAAAATAAAAATATATGGTCTTTCCTATGTAAGGTGTTTCATTCAGTACTGGTGAAATGTGCAGCCCTGCAGAGTAAAGTCCACTATTTGGGTCTAATCCAAAGCCCATTTACATTAATGGAAAGATCCCATTGACTTCAATGGCTTTTGGATCAAATTCTCAATCCACATTGCACAAAGAGCAATAGTGCAAGCTTCCCCTCCCACCCACACCACTACCAAGAAGCCTCAACTCTGACCTAGAGGGACCAACTCTCAGGGTGAGACAGGGGTTTGGTCTCCAGGTCCCATCTCCAGAGAGACTTCCAACAAGGTCAACAAAACCCAGACTGAATGTCTTTCTGAAACATTCTCCAGTTCAACCACAAGTGATTGGGCTTAATAATGTTCGCTTATGCCAGGGGTTCTCAAACTTTTGTGCTGGTGACCCCTTTCACATACCAAGCCTCTGAGTGCGACCCCCCCTTACACATTAAAAACACTTTTTTATATATTTAACACCATCATAAATGCTGGAGGCAAAGCAGGGTTTGGGATGGAGACTGACAGCTCGCAACCCCCCTTGTAATAACCTCGCGACCCCCTGAGGGGTCCCGACCCCCAGTTTGAGAACCCCTGGCTTATGCAGTAAGAAAGAACAATTCCCTTAGTGCAGAACTCACTGGCTGAGATTCAATGGCCTGCATTTTGCAGGAGGTCCAGGGCTGCCCAGAAAGGGGGGGCAAGTGGGGCAATTTGCCCCAGGCCCCGCAGAGGCCCCCACGAGGATATAGTGTTCTATAGTATTGCAACTTTTTTTTATGGAAGGGACCCCCAAAATTGCTTTGCCCCAGGCCCCCTGAATCCTGAGGAGGTCAGACTAGATGACCACATTGGTTCCTTCTTGTATGGAAATCTATGAATTCATGCCACTTGCAGGGCTGTTTTTTGAAAAGTGGACATTCATCCACTAGGATCTAGACCATCAAACTCACGTCACATAGGCCAATTACCACCTGAGATTGCAAACTGGGGCTTGGAATTGATTAAGAGGGGCCCTTTGACAAATCAGTTTCTAATGCCGTCTGGCACCAGGAACTGTGGGGCAGGTGAAAAGGGAAATTCTTTATTAAAACGTTATTTCAACTTCTTCAGTCCTCAAGCCTGTTTGGTTTGGTTTGAGCTGCAGGCAAACGTGCCGGTCACTGGAGGGTTTTCATTGGAACCAATTCACTCATCTCTAGCTGAAAGGTGTTTGTTGTTTTTCAGTAAAAGAAAAGGAATCCCAGGCGATATTAAATTGGGACATATCAAAAATATATTTGTCATTAACCCCGTTCAGATTCAGTCTGACACTGCAAAGCACCCAGCAAAACCAAACAGTTGCAGCATGGATACTGCCCAAGTGAATATGCCTCCAAAGCCTCAGATTGAATTAACTGTAGGGGGGAAAGCAGCCTTTTTATGGGAGGAGAGGAAAGAAGAAATAATTAAAGGTACATTTTAACCCCGCTCAGGACTGAATGGCGAATGGCATGATGGAGAGCATGTAGTAGACATTTGCTATATATCCATAGCCATTAAATTAGTCAAAGTCACAATGGAAAGGAGAGACTATACAAGATTCTGTATCATTATACCTGGTCCAGCACAAAAACTGGTCCAGAAAAACCTTCGTTTTTTTTAAATCTTTCCTACATCTTGAGGACACGAATTTTCCTCTATTCATGGTACTTTTAAAACAACTTTCTCAGGCAAATGATTACCAGCATAAGGTCTGTATTCCAGCACACAAGGAGGTCAATGATCTCAGATCACTGCGGGGATTAGTCTTAACGGGAAGATATAAATAGGCATATATTGTATAAATATACCTATGAGCATAACTCTTTGAGTGGGAGCAGGTGGCTTCCCCAACCTGCTCCATACACAATCCATACAAGTTGTAGCAGCTCAAAACTTACTCCCTATTCTGGCGTTTTGTTTCATTTGCAAGAGGATCACAAAAATAAAGCAACACAAAACCCAGCTTTCTCCCAGGGTTCCTACCCCAAAACTCTCAGCTCATACCCTAGGTCCTCTCTCTAGAAAGCCACTCCCAGGTCCCTTATAACCAAATAAGGGGCCATCTGAAAAAGGTCTGATCCTGTGCCACTGACTTCAGTGGGAACAGATTTGGGCCCCATCCTATATTATGTTCTTGGTGCCATAAATATACATGGAGAAAATATTTACAAAGCATATGTCCAAAAGATTAAGCACAAATGAAGTGTGCACAAACGTCAGCCGGGGGCGGTTGCTGATGTACGGCCTTTAAGGAGTCTGAATAGTGAGGCAAGTCCAACTCCGCAACTGTAAACAGCTATTTGCAGGAGTGAAGTATTTGCCAGCGTTTTGATGACCAAGCAAAGTTTAATAAATCATATCACTCCGCGTACACAGCTTGTTAGGAGTCAAACAGCTGTAATGCCCTTGAGAACTATGCAGTGGGTTCTGGGAGGAAGGAAATAGCTGCCACATGTGGTAAATAAAAAAAAAATTATAGTTCTGCTGCAGAATCATTCCATTCAGTCTGGCTAGAAATACAGACAGCTACAGACCGATCATTCATCTCCAACATAAACACAGATTGGGTTAGACGAGCTGTAAAATAGGTTGAGATTTTTAGTAGATGACATAAATAAATGTATTTTTATATTTCCTGACCACATTAAGCTTGAAATCAGAGCTCTAAAATGCAAGGCACAAGCTATAAGGCTTCTAATAGTCATTAAAGACCAATAGTCACATTGAAGCAATGTTTTCTCCTTAGAGGTATGTTTTGCTGCACTGTGTAAATACAAGGGGGGTTGTTATACATTTGAAATTATATGGAGCTGAACATGATAATTCAAAAAATTTAAAGTTCTTCTAGGAGGACAAGATGAAAACCACTTCAGGAAGCTAGAAGTCAGATTCAAAATATTACTCCGATAGGGAGAGATGGGAGGAGGGTTACTTCTACCCTCCAAGAGACATTATTCAGGAGTGGATATTTGGAGCTAGAGTTCTAATCCCATTCTGCTGCACTATCTCCCTATATAGCCCTAGACAAGCCATGTCCCCTCTCTGTGCCTCAGTTTCCCCATCGGTAAAATGGGGATAATAGTACTGCTACCCCTTTTGACTCAAGTGGCTAGTCAAAGTTTGGGGTCCTGCTAGTTATTCCACTTGAGAAGAGATATTGACAACTGAGACAGGTACTCTGATTCAATTTTGTTCAGTTACAAAGAATATACAAAGTCCTGTTTCCCCAAACACAGGAGGAAACAAACAAACAAAAAAATCAGGAGGCAGCTCCCTTGCTCACAGCACCAGCACTGTGACTCAAAATCCCTCTTAAGGCAGTGTTTCTCAAACTGGGGCCGCCACTTTGTGTAGGGAAAGCCCCTGGCGGGCCGGGCCAGTTTGTTTACCTGCCCCGTCCGCAGGTCCGGCCGATTGTGGGTCCCACTGGCTGCAGTTCGCTGCTCCAGGCCAATGGGAGCTGCTGGAAGCGGTGGCCAGTACGTCCCTCGGCCCACACCGCTTCCAGCAGCCCCCATTGGCCTGGACCGGTGAACCGCGGCCAGTGGGAGCCGCGATCGGCCGGACCTGTGGACGGGGCAGGTAAACAAACCGGCCCGGCCCGCCAGGGGCTTTCCCTACACAAGCGGCGGCCCCAGTTTGAGAAACACTGCTCTATAGGCATCTCCAAGGGCCCCCAAATTTCTACGGGCAGCGGGGGCGCAGGCGCCCCCAAAATAGCAGTGCCCTAGGCGACCGCCTAGGTCGCCTAATGGGAGCGCCGGCCCTGGAGACCGCTATTGTTTCTTACATTTAACCTGAATAAAGGGCAGCAATTGAAGGGGGTTTAACCCAATATATAAACTGTACTAAACTTTGTCCAAGCAGTGTTATGAGAATTAATATGCTCACAGAATAGGCGCTCAGAACTGTGGTGATGAGCATGGTACAAGAATGTATATAGATTACTAATAAATAATACCTGACTCTTACATATCACTTTTCATCTGTAGACCTTAAAACACTTAACAAAAGCTGGCCAGTATCATTACCCCCATGTCACAGATGGGAAAACTGAGATAGAGAGATGAAAATACTTGCACAAGTTTATAGAGCAGGTCAGTGGCAAAGGCAGGAATATAGATCCCAGAGTCCGGATTCCCAGTGGATAGCTGATCGTGCTGCTTTCATTAACTGCCTGTAAAATACTTTGAAGATAAGAAGTACCGTCTAAGGCCCCAACCCTGCACATGGTTAACTTTAAGCACTGTGAGTTTTAGTGAGCTCAATGCAATAAAGATTAAATGTTAGTACTGTGCAGGGGAAGACCTACTAATATCAAGCTACTTGAGAATGGGAGAGTTTGTCACATCATAGGCTGCTTTATATTATTATTAGCTACATTGCAGCAAGAATTGGCTGAAGGACAAAACTACACAGCAAGGATCCTCCTAGTAAGTCCTTCAATATGGGACAACTGTCAAAGTCAGTTAATTTTTAGAACTACCAACTTTCAGTGGGTCTTTTTAGCAGACATATTCGCTACGAGGGAGCGATAACAAAAGTCCATATGTACTGGCTCTACTCTTAGTTATATAGACGAAGTGTGGCTGGACTAGCCAAGATTAAGATGTTTGTGGAGTGATGTCATTGCTCAGACACAGTTGCTTTGGAGGAGATTCAGTTTTCCTTGGGACGCCTGTCCATTTTAGAAGATTTGTTGATCTTTGACTGACAGCTGGAGTTTTATGATCAGAGATGAGGGAAGATGGCAGCTATGAGCTTTTCCTCCACAATGAGTAAAATGGTCCTTTTAAGGTGGAAGTTGTCATTTCTGCCTCAGTTTAAAGAGCAGTCTTTGAGGCTAAGTGGATGAACTATATTAGCAAGAGTATATTTTAAAATACTATTAGATGCAACTTAGCTACGTTAAAAAACAAAACCAAACAAAAAGCTTATGTTAAGGTTAAAAACCCACACACTCAAAAGTTGGGAAATGCCGGAATTAAGGTTCCCTATGCAGGGGCGGCTCAAGCTTTTTTGCCGCCCCAGGCACGGCAGGCAGGCTGCCTTCGGCGGCATGCCTGCGGGAGGTCCGCCGGTCCTGCGGCTTCGGCGTACCCGCCGCTGAATTGCCGCCGAATCCGTGGGACCGGCGGACCTCCCACAGGCAAGCTGCCGAAGAGTGCCTGACTGCCGCCCTCGCAGGGACCGGCAGGGCGCCCCCCGCGGCTTGCCACCCCAGGCACGCACTTGGAGCGCTGGTGCCTGAAGCCTCCGCTGTCCCTATGCACAGGATGGACAGAGCTTAACGAATGGGTAGCTTTTCAATATTTCTCTTTAGCCTCATCATTCAATTTATGGCCTTATGCCTCCATTATTGTANGCTGCCTTCGGCGGCATGCCTGCGGGAGGTCCGCCGGTCCTGCGGCTTCGGCGTACCCGCCGCTGAATTGCCGCCGAATCCGTGGGACCGGCGGACCTCCCACAGGCAAGCTGCCGAAGAGTGCCTGACTGCCGCCCTCGCAGGGACCGGCAGGGCGCCCCCCGCGGCTTCCCGCCCCAGGCACGCACTTGGAGCGCTGGTGCCTGAAGCCGCCGCTGTCCCTATGCACAGGATGGACAGAGCTTAACGAATGGGTAGCTTTTCAATCTTTCTCTTTAGCCTCATCATTCAATTTATGGCCTTATGCCTCCATTATTGTGTATAATTTAAATACTGAACTGAATACAGAATTATTGATTTCCTTGTGGGGTTTCCTGTGACACTCACCACTGTAGTATCCTAGTGCTCCCCCAGCTACTGAAAACAAGGCAAAAACAGAAAAAAAAGACAAATAAGATACTTTAAAAAATGGGGGGTTGCAAATGCTTCTGGACTCTCACACAGTGAAAACTGGAACTGCAGGCAAAGAGCCATGCATGTTCTGCTGGCACATTGCTTCTTGCGAGCAGATCTCCTTAGAGAGCAGAAAGAGATCGGTCAAAGGCTAGAGTGGCCTGGTTATTGATGTCATGACTTCCTCTCCCCAAGGTGATCAGTCATGGAGATTCTGGAAAGTAACTCTTCCCTCCACTGGTTTGGTTGGCCCGAAGGGCCAGGCTTCTCAACCCTATCCTTGATTCTTATGGCTTGAGGGCCTTCAAACAACTCAGGTGCAAGGCCTACCTTGGAGCCATGCAACTTGGTCCAATCGGGTATAAATTAGGTCAGGGGTCCCCAACGCGGTGTAAGTGCGCCCGCAGAGCCCTTGGGGGGGGGAGTTTTTTGGGTTTTTTTTGTTTTGCTCCGCCGGCAGCGCTCGGGGTGGTTTTTTGTTTTTTTTTTGCTCCGCCGGCAGCGCTTGGCGCCCGCCGGCAGCGCTCAGGGTGGGTTTTTTTGTTGTTTTTTTTGCTCCACCGCTTTTTTTTTTGCTTTTTTGCTTTTTTGCTTTTTTGTTTTTTTTGCTCCAGCGCTTGGGGGTTTTTTTGTTTGTTTTTTTGGCGCCCGCCAGAAGGAAAAGGTTGGGGACCACTGAATTAGGTCATTGTTAGCAAGCATCTATTTGGAAAAGTCTGCCTTAATTCAGCAATTTAAAAAATATTCAGCATTTTGCATGTCACAGAGACCCCCAAAGGTATTGAGATGACATTGTGTCACCAGTTTACAGAAACTTCAAAACAAGAAACCTATAAAAATAGCAGATTGTTAGGGTTCTTTTTCAATAACCAGTCACTCAACATTCATCCATCAGCAAAATGAAAAATAAGCTTGAACAATTTATGATCCATGTCATCATTCTTCTTGCAAACAAGACAATTTACCGTAACCTTTCTATTTTTGAACTGGGCTATTAGTCAAAGGGCTTCTCTTCTGGAATCTTCATCCTGATAGAGAAAAGTTTCTTTAAAACCTATCAAGCATTCTTAAGTACCTTCATGCCAAGAAAACCTAACATGACTTACTGTATTGGCACCCCCGTTCAGTCCTTCTGGTCGACATCTCCTGTCTCAAGCTATTTCTCACTGATAACATCTTCAATGGAGAGATGAGCGCTGAAAGAAAAATGCACACTGCATACAGTTTATATCCACAGGTCTGGAAATTTGGCATATTTGGGGTCTTTAGTATTATTATTATTATTACAAATATATTCTGGAATTTGTGCTTTGGGCATAGCTGACAGATCTAGTTGTAAAGAATGTATTTTTTTTTCCAAATGAGTTTAGCTGGGCTTATTTCACATTGGAGTATTTCATCAACAAGTGCAGCTCACATTCTTTTTGGCTTTGTTTACACCAGGCAAATGATGTGTTAAAAAAATAATTAGGTAACACAATTTTAAGCACCACTTAGCAACCTTTTATTTAAAAAAAAAAAAAAAAAAGCCCAACTTTTTCTTAAGATGTGACTACATGAGAAAGTTGCACCAGGATAACTTGAACTGTCTTTTAAAATCAGTTAGTAGATTAAGAATAATTTATTTTGATTTAGTTTAAGTTGATTTGGACATAAGCTGTTTTTAACCAAAATAAGAGTGTCCACATAGCCTTTTGCACTGATTTAACTATATCAGTTTAAATTCACTCCTTAAGTTATACCAGTGCAACTTTCCCTAGTCTAGACAAGGCCTCTTATTTGTCCTGAGTGTATTAGACCGTATTGTCCAAATCACAATCTCTTCCTCCCGCACACTCCCTGAAGAGAACACATTATAAGCCAGATCCAAAGCCCATCGATTCTAACAGAGTTTGGATGAGGCCTCATATGCCTAAGGCAGATACTCAGAAATCATGGCTACTCCATGCAGAGTTTATAAGGTTTAGCCTCCCTCACCCATCATTTCATACCATGATACATTTTTCCCCAGCATGATCAATTCATGCTCACTTCCACATTACAGCTTTGTTTACCTCTCATAAACACTCCATCCACAACAGCAAGCAGCACTTTCAAAGAGTCAATTCCAAGAATAGCCACTAAGAGGAGGGAATGAGCAATATTTGATGAACCCTTGGACCCAAGAGTGAGAGCAAATTACCTTCACAGTGCTCCACGTCGTGCTATATTAATGCCTGAAACCGAGTTGTCCAATTGGACCTGTTCAAATTTACGGACTTTTATATTGCTCCTGATTTTTGTGTGTCTGTAGATTGTAAACCCTTTGGGGTTGAAAACGTTGCCCATTTTGGCACCTCCTTCCACTGCACAATACCATGCATATTTATTAGTTATTAATTATTATTATTTATTTGTACTGCAGTAGCAGCTAGGGACCCCAGTCATGGACCATGACCCCACTGTGCTGTGCATTGTACAAGCACAGAACAAAAAGATGGCCCCTACCCCAAACAATATATTGTATGGGATACTCAATACTTAGCCCCTTCCATGTGAGGATCTCCAAGCACTTTGCAGTTAAGCTGCACAAATGCCTTTGTGACGTAGTGAGGACTATATTATTAACTCCATTTTAAAGATGGGAAAACAAAGGTCAGGGCAAGATCCTCAAAGGTATTTGGGCACTTAACTCCCATTGAAATGAAATTATTTAAACTTCACATTCAAATATTGGCAAAGTACAAAGTTCCTTGGCCTAACTGAGAATAATGTATATAAATCCAGCAATTCATGCCCTCAATGAAGACACAGGATTATACACTTGTAACACACAGGGAAGCAGAAGTCAGTGTCACGTTGCCTCTATGCCTGAAGTCTTTGGAAGCAATGGTGATGTAACATTTGCCATACGTGGTTTGAGTGAACATAAAAGTTATATTGGGCTCGAGCTGCAGAAGGGGGATTCTGGATCACACAGCACAACACTGTTGGAATTTTCCAAGTATGTTCATAGACAGGCTAGGAAAACAGAACTTACCAGCAGTTGGTACTAGTCATTTTTGTGTCTGATATCTCCGAGAAATCACACATGGATATTCAACTCACCAGTGCATGGGACAAGATATACAGTGTAATCATCCTAGTGCCAACAACTGGAGGAACTTAAGACAGTAATCTTAAAGAGCCTGTAATTACCTCTCTTCACGCTTTTCTGAGATTTATTAATCTCAGCTCTGATCTGTTTTATCGTAATAAGTGCATTTTCTTATTCACACCAATGTTGTTTGTCTCGTTCCTTCTTTTTTAACTAAAAGAGAGAGAGAGAGAGAGAGAGAGAGAGAGAGAGAGAGAGAGTCAAGACATTTTAAATCCTCAAGTCATAAAATGGCAGGTCTCTAGGCCCTGATCACAATTGCAATGGGCTAAAGTCATAAAACGTTGACATCCACATCAATGGTTTGAAATGCCATAGAGGAGGCCCTGGGGCCATCTGTGTGATAGGGCATCTGTCCTCATAGGTCTGGGTGCCTCTATGGACATTGCCCTGGGCTGGCTGCCATTTTAAGGACAACTCTCACTTGATCTTTCATGCATTCTGAGGAGCGGTACCATACCTTTAAGATGAAGCCTGGAAAGCGCCTGATGTGTGATTTCGCCCCGGGAGAGATCCCTATGCATGATACTAGAAGGCCTAGCCTCTGAATGCTCAGTGCTACAGTGGGCCTCTTGCAGTTCCAAAACAATGCAAGGAGGTCCTGAATCTTCTGGAACCTCTCTAGAGATGGGTAGATCCTTGCTATTGAGGTGGCTATGTCCAAGTGAGTTATTTGGGTGGACGGAATCAAGGCGCTTTTCTTGACATTGATAGTAAAGCCATGTGCTGACAGGAGATTCAACATCAGGAATGTAGCTGTGTGTGCCGCTGCTGAGGGTGAAGCTCTGATTAAGAGGTCATCCAGGAAGGGGTACAGGTGGATCCCCTCTGACCTGAGTCTGGCTATGATTACCACCACCATCTTTGTAAAGACCCACAGGCCAAGGACAAGCTGAACGGGGGCATCCAGTATTAATAATGCTGCCTGCCATAGGCAGGAAGATATCTGTGATGGCAGGGTCTGATCAGGACACATGGAGGTAGTATGCATTTGACAGTTCCACTTAAGTCAGAAAATCCCCCTTGAACAGGGATGTCACTGCAGAGGTTAGGGTGTCCATCTGGAACTGTGTGCTCTTCATCTACTTGTTGAGCCTTTTGAGATCTAGAATGGTTCGGATTCCCCCTGTACGCTTCTGAATGAAAAAGAAGATGGACTAGAACCCTGAGAATCTTTCTTCTGCAGGAATGCTCAGCTCTCTATTACTCCCATATCCAGGAGGTGAGAAATCTTGTTCTGGATTACATTGCACTGTAGGGGGTCATTCAAGACTGAGGACTGGATGGAAAATTAAGAGAGTGGAGTCCATAACTCAAGGGAGTATCCTTGACCCACTGACCCATGGTGCAACCCATTCCTCCAGGAAATGGGAAATCCTGCTCCTTAGCTTCAGCTCTCAGTGGAGACCTCTGCAATCTTTGTCATATAGAGGCTTTGAGAGTGGCAGGGCTCCCTCTGGACTTGTCTCCCAAGCCACAGTTCCATAGCTTTCCTTTGGAGAACCTGCTGTCCCTTCACTGGCATTTCTGCAAGGATGAAGACTGAAAGGAGTGCCTTTATCTGAAGCCCGGTCTGTACTGTCTCTTAAAGGCATGATGTGGCATTGAGAGGGTCTGTTTAGATTTTGCAGCATTGTTTGCCACTACCTTGTCTAGCTGCCGAATTTGGCGGAGCACAGCACCTCCTTCAAATGGCTATGCACCTTCCAGGGACACAGCCATACGGGGCGCCTGATCACTGAGCTGGAGGCCATGACTTTGGCTGAGAATCTCATCGCATCTATTGAGGTGTCAGCAATGAACATTATTGCCAGGGAAACATTCTTTAAAATACAGCTGAAGGCAGGGTGTTCTCTATCCTGGAGGGCTCCGAGATCTTCCAGAAAAGAGAGAGGTGCTCTCACAAAACAAGAAGCTGCTAGGGGTGCCCCGAGGGAGGCTGAGGAGGCCTCAAAGCCTTTTTTGAGAGTGGCCTCAATGTTTCTATTCGTAGGGTCTGTAGGACAGAACTCCCCTTCTGAGGGGATAACACTCCCTTGCCAGGAATGCTAGAACAGCGTCAACCTTTGGTATCTCAGTAATTGGGTCCTTTGGTTCCTGGACCTTATACATCAGGAAGTTTAGACTTGAAATTAGACGAAGGTTTCTAACCATCAGAGGAGTGAAGTTCTGGAACAGCCTTCCAAGGGGAGCAGTGGGGGCAAAAGACATATCTGGCTTCAAGACTAAGCTTGATAAGTTTATGGAGGGGATGGTATGATGGGATAGCCTAATTTTGGCAATTAACTGATCTTTGACTATTAGCAGTAAATATGCCCAATGGCCTGTGATGGGATGTTAGATGGGGTGGGATCTGAGTAACTACAGAGAATTCTTTCCTGGGTGCTGGCTGGTGAGTCTTGCCCACATGCTCAGGGTTTAGCTGATCGCCCTATTTGGGGTCGGGAAGGATTTTTCCTCCAGGGCAGATTTTATATATTTATATTTATTTATAAATGGAGATATACCTATCTCCTAGAGCTGGAAGGGACCCTGAAGGGTCATTGAGTCCAGCCCCCTGCCTTCACTAGCAGGACCAATTTTGCCCCAGATCCCTAAGTGGCCTAAGATTGGCAGAGGCCTTGGGGTTTTTTCGCCTTCCTCTGCAGCATGGGGCACAGGTCACTTGCTGGAGGCTTCTCTGCACTTTGAAGTCTTTAAACCACGATTTGAGGACTTCAATAGCTCAGACATAGGTTAGGGGTTTGTTACAGGAGTGGGTGGGTGGGTGAGATTTTGTGGCCTGTGTTGTGCAGGAGGTCAGACTAGATGATCATAATGGTCCCTTCTGACCTTAAAGTCTATGAGAACCTAAGGGCATTTTTGTTAATGTGCTTGCCCTTCTCTGCTGTATCCTATTCATCCCTGATTATTTCCTCCAAGGAGGAGTGTAAGGGAATTGCAGCCTTGGGGGAGAATTCTGAGGGGAGAAATTAATAATATATGGAGATATACCTATCTCATAGAGCTGGAAGGGACCCTGAAAGGTCATTGAGTCCAGCCCCCTGCCTTCACTAGCAGGATCAATTTTGCCCCAGATCCCTAAGTGGCCCCCTTAAGGATTGAACTCACAACCCTGGGTTTAACAGGCCAATGCTCAAACCACTGAGCAATCCCTCCCCCCGTTTTTTCTCTGAAGATCTGGGGTTTGTTCAAGCTGAATCTGAATAGTGGATACAACCTTGTTGCACATGGCCTCAAATTCCTCAGAGGACAAAACCTTTGCTGAGTCTTTCCCTGGTCCTGATCGGAGTCAGGGCCCAACAATTTACCATTCTCTCTGGAAGAGGGAGGCATGAGGAGGAGAAATGAGATGATTCATATCGCCTCAATCTTTTATGCTTTTTCTTTCCCTTTTTTGCTCACTTAGTGTACCAGCACTGGAGCAGCTCTGTTGAGGCCTTTTGCCACTAGCCTTCCTAAGTGCCTGAAGTCATAGAATCATAGAATCATAGAATCTCAGAGTTGGAAGGGACCTCAGGAGGTCATCTAGTCCAACCCCCTGCTCAAAGCAGGACCAAACCCAACTAAATCAGCCCAGCCAGGGCTTTGTCAAGCCTGACCTTAAAAACCTCTAAGGTAGGAGATTCCACTACCTCCCTAGGTAACCCATTCCAGTTCTTCACCACCCTACTAGTGAAAAAGTTTTTCCTAATGTCCAACCTAAACCTCCCCCTCTGCAACTTGAGACCATTACTCCTTGTTCTGTCATCTTCTATCACTGTAGATGAAGTCCTCTCAGGAGATCTGTTTGAGTCCTCATCTCCTGGGTCCCATTCCCCCAGGGAGTGGGGAAGGGAAATGCTTCCAGGGCCCTCCTGGCTGACGAATGAGGGGGGAGCTGCTTCTCTTTCCAGGTCACTCAGGACCCATATTAAGGGGAATTTGTGACCCCGCACATCTGCTCTGTGTTGTTCTCCAGGGACTCCTTGGGGTCCTCCTTGTCCTTGGAGCCTCTCGCTGCTCTCCCCAGAGACTCCTGGTCGGTTTTCCCATGTTGGAGTTGTGCCTGTCCAGCTCATAGCCCTGGTACCGAACAGAGTTAGGGAAGGAAGGCTGGGCACAACTCACAGGCTGTCTCACAGATGGAGCTCAGTTTGGATTTTGTTCGGTGCTTTTTAGGCTGCTCTGCCATACCTAAAAGGCGCAGAGGAGCCAGCAGGGAGGCACTGCAGCTGAGGCTCCAGGTGGGTTCCAGCATCTGACTAACAACTGACCCGGGGCAGGGGAGGCTCGGGAGCGAGAATGCTGCTCACCACTGTCCCCAAGATTAAGAATAATTTTTAAAAAGCCTTAGGCAGATGAAAAGGCAGGAGCACTGAAACTGCCAGCGGGGGGGACAAGTGGGGCAATTTGCCCCAGGCCCTGGGCCCCACAGGGGCCCCGCGAGCCCTGGCCCGGCGGCGGTCCGGGTCTTCGGCGGTGGGGGACCCTTCAGTGCTGCCGAAGATGCGGAGCGACTGAAGGGCCCCCCGCCGCCAAAATGCCGCCGAAGACCCGGACCGCCGCCGGGTGAGTCCAAGCGCCGCAGCTGCCCCGCTTCGCCCCAGGCCCCCTGAATCCTCTGGGCGGCCCTGACTGCCATCCCCATGCTAGCACAGAGGCAGAGAATCTGGCCACAAGCAGGAGCAAAGGGAGGCGTTGCCAGAAAGGCAGCATCAAAAAGCTGATCTGCTTCCATGAGCAGCCCACACATCAAGACTTGTGGGAGACACTGGGCTGCAGAAAGGATTAGAATCCTGATTCCCAGGCTGCTTCTTTAATCACTATGCAATGCTATCTCATACTGGAATAAAACTGAACAGTTCAAAGGGCCCAAACTTCCCATTGAAGAAAAAATTCCTAGTAACTGCAATGGGAGCAAGATTTAGCCCAATACCATTAACTATCAAGGCATTACATTTTCCCCGTGCTGCTTATGGTTGCTGTCCAGATATCAGATGGCTTGCACAACATCTCATTATGAAATATAGTAATGTTACATTATGAAAGAGGATAACTCAGAAGCTAAGATGTGTAGGGTGATATAGTATAAAACTGATTTTTAGATTGGACAGCCACAAATACTAAGCACCAAATCTGCGGTTTTGATTAGCTACATTGAGTATCTATGAAGGGAAGAATCTGAATTTTATATGGATGATTTGAGTCAACTGCATCAAAGCCAGAGCTACTGTATAAATTATAAATCATTGCCAGATTTGCATTTAGATTAGTTTCTATACACTGCTCACAGATTTACAGAAATTAGTACTTTATTATTCATTATTATTATTGTTGTTGTTATTGGGGACAATGTAGGCGGGGGGGGCTGGAACAATTTTTATAGTGGGGGGGCTGAGAGCCATTGAACCAAACTGTAAACCCTGGATATTATGGAACCTACTTCAAGGCAGGGGGTGCGGCAGCACCCCTTGTTCCCACACCTGTGGGGTGCCCACAAAAACATTCCTAGCGATGGCAGCAAAGAATCCTGTGGCACCTTATAGACTAACAGACGTTTTGCAGCATGAGCTTTCGTGGGTGAATACCCACTTCTTCGGATGCAAGAAGATTCCTAGCGATGTCTCTCTTTTCACACTCATAATCAGTGATGGGAAAACAGCCAAAGTTATTCTTAGTATTTTGTAGTTGATCAAATCACTTCATTTTCTCTCACAGACAGATGATGGTAGAGTATGGGATTGGACTTCAACAAAAGCAAATTCAAATTGGTGAATTCAGCAGTTTCTCAACATTTATATCAAAATCAGAGCAATGGCTAGTGTAAAACCATCAGCAGGGAAAAAGTCAAATTAGATTTTTAAGGGCAAATGTTTAGTATGCCTTCTTAATTGCACTCCGTAATATATATAGTACCCATCATCTGCCATATTTTATAGGACAGATTTTCAAAACCACCTACTAAAATCAAAAATCTGTTAGGAAGCTTTGAAAATGTCAATGAACCAGTGCAAAGTATTATTATTAGGTGCAATCCTCCGGAAGCCCAGTATGGGTAGCAGAAGAAGGAATTCGTGCACCTCTCTGTATACGTAAAAGCATGTTTTTTCACAGACACAGTGTAGAGCCTGTTTGAAAATGTGCCCTTAAATGTTCAGTTGAAATGAAGTTGAAAGTGAAGCTGAAACAGACTTTGCAGATTTGCCCATATCTTCCCCAGTCATTACAATCTACTTCTGCAAAAAGATGGCAAACTCCCAAATAAGTTGGTCCTTCATAAGTAGTCCAGCTTAAAAAAAATAGGCTGGAAAGACAATAAAGATATTTAATGCTACAGATGACATAAAATATTACTATGCCATTAGCTTTCATTATAGTTTAGAAATTTGCGAGGTGAATATGAACTGAGCTCTGTGTCACTACTGATCTTTATCTCATCTCACAGTTCAAACACCAGAGTTAACAAACTCCATTTATCTCAGACAACTCTAACCAGTTCAAATGAATGTGTACTTGTTGCCATCACAGGTCATTACTTAAAGACATATCACCCACCATGAAAAAAATCACCATTTAGCTACAAGAGTTCCAAAAAATGGTTAGCTCGTCTAGAGCGATCACTACCATGTGTGTAAATCTGACATGCATCAGCAGAACAACGAGGCCTACAGGTTCTTTAGACAGGAATGAGCCTTCAGCGCGCTCTCGCAAAGATTTTTTTTAAGGCAATAAAATGCATCCCCCACATTTATAAAATACCCATTTCCTTTGTCAGAATGCACTTGGCCACAAGTAATGGTTCAGAACATCTTTTCTAAATTAACACCTATGCTCCTCCAAGTGCTTCAAGTCAAAGCAACATGATTTACTGGGAAGCAAGACATCATCATTTAAATTGCTTCCAGAGTTCTTTTTCTTACAAGCAAATCTAAACCACTGGCACAGCTCTGTGTTAGGTAAAAAGCCTCCTAAAAGAGATAGTAGGATACAAACGTGGTAATTTTGTGACACACAAAAATGTTATTCCAGATCCAATTACAGTCGTGCTCTCAGACACTCGCTCTTGTTCAAAGGAGCAATTATAAGTGGGGTTTTAGAAACATCTCAAATATGTCAGGGCTGTTGCAGAAGCTGAGACCACACATTTGGAACACTTACATGCCATTTTGTGTGCTGTATAATCATAAGGAAATCACAGAGATAAAAGGGGCCTAACCAAGGTCAAAGAGGGAATATAACTCAGCCATTAGTGTAAGGGACTAAGAATCAGGAATGCTGGGTTTTGTTCCTCATTCTAATAAGGGAGTGTAGTCTAGTGGTTAGCACAAGGGCCTGGGAATTAGGCATACTGGGTTCTCTGCAGTCACTGATCTGGGCAAGTTATTATAGCCACAAGTTTTAAAAAATTTAAATAAAAAAATGCACTAATTTTGGATGCCTCCATTTTTGGGTGCCCAGCTGGAGATAAAGTGTTTTGAAACAAAAGGGAATGTAAAAAAAGTGTTACAGTGCATGAGCGAACAAAGAGTTGGTGGCCTCACACAGCAGTGTGTGTGTGTGCACACTCACGCGCACATGAGAGGCACATTGGAACAGCTATAGTCCAGCACCTCAATTTTTAAATGTCTGTGTGGCCCAAATGCCCTGCCTGAGTCCTAGACAAGTACCTCATGGACAAACCTAGAATGGGAGACAGTCATGNACGTAAAAGCATGTTTTTTCACAGACACAGTGTAGAGCCTGTTTGAAAATGTGCCCTTAAATGTTCAGTTGAAATGAAGTTGAAAGTGAAGCTGAAACAGACTTTGCAGATTTGCCCATATCTTCCCCAGTCATTACAATCTACTTCTGCAAAAAGATGGCAAACTCCCAAATAAGTTGGTCCTTCATAAGTAGTCCAGCTTAAAAAAAAATAGGCTGGAAAGACAATAAAGATATTTAATGCTACAGATGACATAAAATATTACTATGCCATTAGCTTTCATTATATTTTAGAAATTTGCGAGGTGAATATGAACTGAGCCCTGTGTCACTACTGATCTTTATCTCATCTCACAGTTCAAACACCAGAGTTAACAAACTCCATTTATCTCAGACAACTCTAACCAGTTCAAATGAATGTGTACTTGTTGCCATCACAGGTCATTACTTAAAGACATATCACCCACCATGAAAAAAATCACCATTTAGCTACAAGAGTTCCAAAAAATGGTTAGCTCGTCTAGAGCGATCACTACCATGTGTGTAAATCTGACATGCATCAGCAGAACAACGAGGCCTACAGGTTCTTTAGACAGGAATGAGCCTTCAGCGCGCTCTCGCAAAGATTTTTTTTAAGGCAATAAAATGCATCCCCCACATTTATAAAATACCCATTTCCTTTGTCAGAATGCACTTGGCCACAAGTAATGGTTCAGAACATCTTTTCTAAATTAACACCTATGCTCCTCCAAGTGCTTCAAGTCAAAGCAACATGATTTACTGGGAAGCAAGACATCATCATTTAAATTGCTTCCAGAGTTCTTTTTCTTACAAGCAAATCTAAACCACTGGCACAGCTCTGTGTTAGGTAAAAAGCCTCCTAAAAGAGATAGTAGGATACAAACGTGGTAATTTTGTGACACACAAAAATGTTATTCCAGATCCAATTACAGTCGTGCTCTCAGACACTCGCTCTTGTTCAAAGGAGCAATTATAAGTGGGGTTTTAGAAACATCTCAAATATGTCAGGGCTGTTGCAGAAGCTGAGACCACACATTTGGAACACTTACATGCCATTTTGTGTGCTGTATAATCATAAGGAAATCACAGAGATAAAAGGGGCCTAACCAAGGTCAAAGAGGGAATATAACTCAGCCATTAGTGTAAGGGACTAAGAATCAGGAATGCTGGGTTTTGTTCCTCATTCTAATAAGGGAGTGTAGTCTAGTGGTTAGCACAAGGGCCTGGGAATTAGGCATACTGGGTTCTATGCAGTCACTGATCTGGGCAAGTTATTATAGCCACAAGTTTTAAAAAAATTAAATAAAAAAATGCACTAATTTTGGATGCCTCCATTTTTGGGTGCCCAGCTGGAGATAAAGTGTTTTGAAACAAAAGGGAATGTAAAAAAAGTGTTACAGTGCATGAGCGAACAAAGAGTTGGTGGCCTCACACAGCAGTGTGTGTGTGTGCGCACTCACGCGCACATGAGAGGCACATTGGAACAGCTATAGTCCAGCACCTCAATTTTTAAATGTCTGTGTGGCCCAAATGCCCTGCCTGAGTCCTAGACAAGTACCTCATGGACAAACCTAGAATGGGAAACAGTCATGACTTTCCCCTGACTTCACAGCATTCTGCAGGAAGTCAATCAGATCATTTACTTTCCAATATATTACTTCACATCCATCACAGGACATTTTTGGATGGACTCCACTGGGTAAATATTTTTAACATACTTTTAACTCACCAATAAAATAAAATACTTTTCAAATGATTACATAGTCTTGATGTATTTTTGGTACATTTTTCAAAATTGTTGCAAACACAGTAAGGGGAAAAAATGACAAATCGCATCGTTACTTAAGTTGAGGTGGTTTAACCCCTAATGGTTTTATTTTAAAAACTGGGTTTTACACAGTGAAACCAAGAAAAAATATCTTGAGATAAGAACAGCTCAGCAGGGATCCAGATAAAGAGCAACATACAGAGATGGAAGTAGAGCATGATGTTTTGGACAGTCAGAGATAAAAGTGGTTTGGTATGGCCACATTTCTGTTAGAGCTGAGCACATTTTTTTTGATGAAATAGTAAATTTGACAAAAAATGCATTTTTGAGACACCAGAACTATTTACCAGTTCAGGTAGAATTTGGCAAATTGAGCTGAAAAAATGGACAAAAACATAGAAAGACATAATGGTTTATTTCATCCAATGTGAAACTAAACATTATGACTTTCTGCATCCAAACAATGTTTTGGTTAGAAATTTAGCTAATTTTTTTAAAAGGGTTGAAAACACCCAAAAATGACCGAAAATGAAAAACCAGTTTTTTTCTTTTGTTTCAAGTTGAACAAACTGTTTAGTTCAAGCTGAATTTTTTTTTTCATTCTTTTCATTTCAATGAGAAACACCCCTCTCCCCCCCCCACCCAAATCAGTTTTGCTTTGAACCAAATTGGAGCTTTTTTTGTGTGTGGCTATTTTGATTTAGCCCCAAACCAAAAAATCAGCTCTAATTACTATACACATCTAGGGCTTGATCTTGCACTCATCAAAGTCAGTGACAATGCTCCCAATGACTTCAGTGATGCAGGATCAAGTCCACAGAGAGGAAGACTAGTTTTGCATTTAAGGTACTGGACAGAGAGCTGGAAGACCCAGTTTCTGGCTTGGCTACAGACTCTTTGTGTGGCCTTTGTAAAGTCATTTAATTTCTCTTGGCCTCAGTTTCCCATCCATAAAAAATGGGATGAGGATGGTGATGAGTCTCTCCCACCCTTCATCTGTCTTGTATGGTTGCCAACTTTCTAATTGCTGAAAACTGAACACCTTTGCCCCGCCTCTTCCCCTGAGTCCCCATCCCCTGCTCACTTCTCTCCCCACACCCTCCATCACTCACTCTTCACCCCCATCCCCCCGGGACTCACCTGCTGCCTGCAGAGCCAGGCTGGGAGGAGCTGACGCAGAGCCTGCCCACCTGCCCTTTCAGGGCACAGTGGGGTAGAGGGGTCGGTCCCGGTAGCAAGGGCCAGGGCCGTAGCAATTAGGGCACGGCAGGGGCTGGTCCCTGGAGCAAGGAGTCAGTGCAATCAGGGCACGGCGGGGGTCGGTCCCCGGAGCAAGGGGTTGGGGCGGGGTGAGGTCGGTCCCCATAGCCAGGGCCAGAGCAATCGGGGCACGGTGGGGCAGAAGGGGGGTGTGGACAAAACAAACCCCCCCCCACCCCCAGTGGTGGAACCTACCTCTTGAACCCGGTCTGGGAACCAGCCACTGCTCTGTCAGGTGGCAACAGCTGAGCAGGAGCAGCTCCTTCATGTGGCTCCAGCCACAGCTCTTCCCGCCCCCCAGTGGCAGAGGCCGGTTACTGCGGCCAACCGGACTTTTAGCATCCAGTCAGCTGTGCTGACCGGACATACCCAGGTTCCCTTTTCAACCGGACGTTCGGATCAAAAACTGAACACCTGGCAATCCCATTGTCTTGTCTACTTCCATTGCAAGCTCCTAGGGGCAAGGACTGTTTCTTACAACGTGTTTATACAGTGCCTAGCACAATGTGACCCTGATCTTGGTTGGGGCCTTGAGGTCAAACTGCAATATAAATAATAAATTATTCAATAGTGGCTTATGCAGGTCACCCCACATGAATACTAGTAAAGCCTTTAGAGTGCCACGCCGTGAGGGATTTAGCCCATTCTACTTATGTTACAGGGATGTTTTACTTATAATCTACCTATGTTAGGGGATGAATTAGAGAGTTGGGGGAGCCAGACAGAGGTGAGAACAGCCTTATAGTCCCTCAGCTGCTCACAGACCCGAATCCAACCAGTGAAACTTCCTACAGTCAAGTGCAACTGCGAGAGCACTGGTGACTCTTGTGCACCTCTTCAACACTCGTGTCTTTGTGTGGACACGAAGTGTGTCAAAAGCATAATTGGTATTAATAACTGCTGTCAGCACTGAATTTTTCTGGTGCAGACTGATCTTTGGATTTGTAAGTGCCTAAGGCCAGGGAATTTGCCTTTATCTGCTAATAAACCGCCATATACATGGCATAGTATAAATAATTATAAAATAATAAGGGATTGATCAGGATTCATCATCTCTCCCCCGTTTTGCAACATGCTGTGAGTGGCATGCTCATGGTCACTGCCTTCCACTCCAGAGGTGGCTGCATTTCAGGGGCACTGTATTCTGTATGTACGTAGTTTCAGTGCACTTTGAGCACCTCCAGGATGACAGGCAGTGTATAAACATACAATATTATGGTTTATTCCAGGTTTCATCAACCAGATGACAGATTTTTACATTGATTTTCTCCTATTAAATTAGCCCTAGAGGGAGCCATCACAGTTTCAGAAATACAAAACAGAGCAATAAAGAGAATTTACTTACAGAGTTTGTGGCTGCAAAGTTAAAAACCACCATTTTCTAGCTCATGACATGCTCCATGGGCATGAGTCACTCCCCACACACAATCCCAGTATGGACTAGCAGCTACCACAGCCCCTCTGTGCCAACTGTAGCAAGCGGTGCGGTGAGCACCCTGCTGTGCCAACATCTGCAGGCCCAGAACCCTTTCTGCACAGGTAGTACACTACCCAAGGGTCCCCCCTTTGCAGCCCTGCTGCTTTTGCAAGGGCCCTTTGCTCCAGGGTATGACTCTACACGAATACTAACATTTCATGAAGCATTAGGCTAAAGCAAATCTTCACATCTGCCCATGGAGATCTATTTGCAATAAGGGAAGAGTGTCTGATTCCCCCTCGCCCCCCGCCAAAGAATTACAAATTCTTTAAAAAACAAAACTTAATTTCTAATGATTTAAAGATCAAGTTCTGCAGGATACCAAGAGAAAGAACAGACCCTGAAATACCCTGTGAACAGCAATAACTGTCCAAAAGCATGAGTTTTCAGCCCCAACAAGCAGTGTTTCCTGGTCATTTGACATCCCTTTCAGAGTTGTCCCGATCCTGCAACCACTTAAACATGTGCATAATTTCTCTCACACAAGCAATCCCAACGAACTCAGTTGGGGTTATTCACAAATTTAGAGTTAAGAATGGCTGGGGGGGTTTCCCACCAGATTCAGAACCTAAACATTAGCCAACCATTTTTTACTTCCTGCAGATCTGCTTATCATACTCCCAGTCATGGACCAGGACTCCATTGTACAAACACAGAACAAAAAAAGGCAGCCCCTGCCCCAAAAGAGCTTACAGTTTAAGTACAAGACAAGAGACAGATGGATATAGACAGACGGACAGGGGAGTACTGCACAAGGAAACAATGAGAAAATATGGTCAGCATGGTAGGCTGCCTCTCAGCACACAGGCAGCCTGATACCAATGTTTTTGAAAGCCTTGTGGCAAAGGAATGTTCGAAGGAGGGTTTTGAAGGAGGATAATGAGTTAGTTTTGTGGATGTTTACAGGAAACTTGTCCCAGGCACAAGGGGCAGCATGGGAGAAATCATGAAGGGGCTTGTCTGAAAATTTAACAGGTAGGCAATGGAGGCTGACATGAGCCAATCGGAGGTGGGAGTCAACCTTTCAATACTAAATGAGAGATAATAGGGATGGTGGGGATAGATAGCAAAGGGCCTTGGAAGTGAAGACAAGTACCTACATACACGAGAGAAGAGGGAGCCCGTGAAGAGATTCAAAGAGAGGAGTGACACGGTCAAAGCGCTGGGACTAGAAAATGATCTTTACACCAGAATCCATGGGCCAAATGTTGGTTCTCAGGTAGCCTCATACAACTCCCCTGAAGTCCATAGTAAAAGAGTTAGCTCGCAGCAGAAAGCATTTAATGTTGACTTCAGTGACCTTTGGGTCAGGCCATCATACAAAATATTCATTGACAATGGCATTGGGGGTTACGTCATGTGGTACAATTTATACTCTAGAGCAGTGGTCTCCAAACTTTTTTGATCGCGCATCCCATCAGTAAAAAATTTTGAACACACCCCCCCCTGCTCCTGGCCGAACTGTCGAAGCAAAAAAAAAAAAAAAAAGCCGCTCGGACTCCTGGCCGAACTGCCAAGGGAGGGGGGAAAAAAAAAAGATAGCAGTTGATCCACAATGACAATGCAGTTGCTAACGTTGTGATTATAATATCGGCATAGCACATGAAAGTGAAAGGTGACATATCTATGAACAGTGGAATGAAGAGGCAGGAGGACCTGCATCAACCTTTCAAATCAAAGTGGGGAACTGGAGTTGGATCCCTGGAATAAACATTACATTTTGGTTAGTAATAGTTTACAGCAATGCTAGTAGTGGGATTCATAAAATCCTTAATTGTCTGACTCTCTAGATTTGTATGGTTCAAAAAAGAACTAGATAAGTTCATGGAGGATAGGTCCATCAATGGCAATTAGCCAGGATGGACAGGGATGGTGTCCCTAGCCTCTGTTTGCCAGAAGCTGGGAATGGGCGACAGAGGATGGATCACTTGATGATTATCTGTTCTGTTCATTCCCTCTGGGGCACCTGGCATTGGCCACTGTTGGAAGACAGGATACTTGGCTAGATGGACCTTTGGTCTGACCCAGTATGGCCATTCTTATGAAGGAGTGAATTGATGGTGTACTGATAGAACTATAATTACCATAGATTGTCTTTCTGTACTTTAAAGGTAGAGGGATTATACTCCTGATGGTTATATCCTTTATTTAGCTTGTGACTTATCAATATCACTTCTATGTACAGTTTCCATCAAGGTGTCTTCTTTCACATTCTCATCAATAAAAGTATGGCAGTTTCTACAGAACTTTGTAAGCAGAGCCAAAGATACTGCAAATGCATAACTGGAAAATACCCTTCTGCAGAATCTGTTTTAATATTAATTGCTAAAGCACCAACATATCTAAGGGATACATTTACAGGAAAAGGCCCTAACCTGAATTTCTATTTTATGATATGACAAAGGTGCTGAATATGAGGCATAAAGCCTTGGTTTATTAATGTATGCTAGATACTCCCAGGTATAATTACAAGAGCACCTAATCAAATGGAAAAGAAGAGATGCAATTATTCTGGGAAGGAGCTAGCTGTTTTCCACAATAAAGAAAAGGTTAACTATCATGTTATTTGGNCCTAATCAAATGGAAAAGAAGAGATGCAATTATTCTGGGAAGGAGCTAGCTGTTTTCCACACTAAAGAAAAGGTTAACTATCATGTTATTTGGAAAATACACCCCTACCTCGATATAACGCTGTCCTCGGGAGCCAAAAAATCTTACCGCGTTACAGGTGAAACCGCGTTATATCGAACTTGCTTTGATCCCCCGGAGGGCGCAGCCTTCCCCCCCCCCCCCCGGAGCGCTGCTTTACCGCGTTATATCCGAATTCGTGTTATATCGGGTCACGTTATATCGGGGTAGAGGTGTACTATCTATTATTCCTGCTATTTTGTTCTGGAGGCAGGGTCTCAGATGATTGAATTACTTCTTCTCAAAAAGCAGGCCCACGATATCAGAGATATCTGAGCTTCTGACATTGCAGAAGCAAACTTGTTTTTTGTGGGAGGGCCTTTTACTTTGAAGGATTTGGTGGAGCCGGGAGAAGGGCTCAGCAGTTGTAAGCAGGATCCACTCTTCTACTGTACACATGGATGGAGAAGCCAGTATTTGGACCTTGAGAGTTGACACTGAGATCTTCATAGCAACCTAATTCTACACCCAATTCCCTTTAGTTTCAGGGGGTTCCAATGACAACAGAAGTATTCCTCTTCTGAGCATATTATCAAATAAGATAGGAAGACTTCTAATGACATAATAACAATAATAATTCCTAGCTCTTATATAGCATTTTCATCAGCAGATCTCAAAATGCTTTACAAAAGAGATCAGTACCATTAACCCCATTTTACAGATGGGAAAACTGAGTCACAGAAAGGTGAAGTGACTTGCTTAACATTACCCAGCAGGTCAGTAACAGAGCCTGGAATAGAACCCAGGTCTATCCAGTAGCAAGGGAAAAGAGTAAAGTATATACGCTCTTAAGACTGCCCTCTGAAATTCTTGAACAAAATGACTCAGTATGAAAGGAAAAGCATGGCCACATGACAATCCTACAGTCAGATACCAAATATAGTTCAGTATAAAGATACTTGCATAGACCTCCCCAACTCAGGGGCATGTACAGTTAGGTGGTGATCATTCTAATAAAATTAACTTTGCTTACAAAGTAAAATCTCCTTTGCAAAAAGATTTGTCTGGTTAAGCTAAATCTTTTTCTGCATCATTGATTTTGAATAGAGAAGGATTGTTCTGTTTTGTTGTGGCTTTAAATCAACAGAACACTGTTTTCAACTAGATGTTTCTCCTAGTGTTTTGTGACAATCGGATGAATTCTGTGTGAATATTCTGTGAAGGTAAATTTATTCTAAATGCTCTAGTAAATTTCTGGCAGTTTGGAGGACTCTCCCAGTCAGAACATATGGAAAAGGAAGAGGGTCAGGTAAGTCAAAAACAGCAGAAAAGTTATGCAGTGCATGGGTTTACCTAGGTAGGGTGTCACAGCTTGGGCATGCTACACAAGCTAGGAGATCATATTTACAAGCCTACAGTACAGGAAATGGATGAGTGTTTTAGGAATTAAAATAGTCCTATTGTCTAAACTAAATGGTCTTACTACTTATAGTTTGGCATTGATAAACTAGCTGCTTCCATTGCTGTAGTTGGAAACGCTTATATTAAAAAAATAGAACAAAAAGTAGCTCTAACAGGCACTTAATTCTTTATAAAAGATAATTGATTCAGTCCAGGAAGGATGTTGTGAAATCACAAAAGTTTGTCTAAAAATGTATTTCTCGTATATTAGATTGAGTAGTGTGTTTATTTTATAACATTTAAAGTGTCACTGCACACTCATGGGCAGCTAGGTAGGTGCAAACTTTTCAGAACTTGACAAACATTCACAACCTTAAAAACTATTTTTGAACCATTGTAGCTGTCTTTGATGTGGTCACCTCATGAAAAGAAAAAGGTATTGATTTTGATTTAGTGCCCGTCCCTAGGTCCAGGTGAATTATTAGCCCAAAATAAGAATCAGCTAATTACAAATATATGATGCCATTATATACAATCCAAACCATTGTAACATCTAGCCGGACACCAAAAAGGTCAGCTTCCCTACAACAGCACAAACTATTACCCCAACACCAATGCAACAACCTTCCTAACATCACACATGCTCCACCATTCTCCCTGCTGCTTCCTCACAATACTCAGGCAGCTCTACCAAAAATCCAAGGGGGTAATGCCAGAAACATTGGGCTCAAGAGCAATATTTTACTGCCACTGTATAGAATTAATACATGCACGTTCACAAACGGGTATGTTATAACCGCTATTGAATGTATGTATATATTTATAGAGAGCTGGGTGAATCCCATAAATACCCACATAACTTGATGCCAATATACCCTCTGACTGACAGGATGGAGTAAATGACCTTCTCAGAGGTGGCCTTAAAAGCCCCGTTGTGGACTGGCTGGTGGACCTGTGCCCCTTGCAGCCACCTCATCACTAGACTATATTAACTTCACAATGTGCTTGGCCTTCTCCATCCCTGGAGCAAGATTAACCCCCAAATGTGAGTCTCCTGCTTTGCTCCAGAAGCTGCTCCATAACAGAAGTATTTCCTAATGGTCAAAGCCAGTGCTGTTCAGGGTTTTCTTTACAATGTTTAATTTTCACATTAGAAATGCAGGGCTGAAGATTCTTTTAGGCATTGTTTACAATCTTTTAATGAGTATCAGAGGGGTAGTCGTGTTAGTCTGGATCTGTAGAAGCAGCAAAGAATCCTGTGGCACCTTATAGACTAACAGACGTTTTGCAGCATGAGCTTTCGTGGGTGAATACCCACTTCTTCGGATGCAAGAATCTTTTAATGTAGTATCAGATACATTTTCCCAAACCAGTTGTGCAGTTCCTCTGTTAAGTAGGAAAAATGTTCTCTGAAGCTGTACTCTATTATGTGCACTGAAGAAAGTTTTCTTTACCTTTTTATTCTAGCCTGACTCATTCCTTTTATCTTTACCCAGAGCCTATCTGTAAATAGCTATAAGTGCTAAATAGGAGTTTGTGGTCCAGTACACTGGAGTCACTAGAGGCTTGAACCAAAGTCCAGCGGAGTCAATGGAAAGACTTCTATTGAGCTTTGGATCAGGTCCTAGATTTGCAGGCAGGAGGAGATACTGCTGAACCATTGCAGAAAGTTAGTCAAAAGTACATTCTTATTGCTTAGTTGCTCCCAGTATGGAAATCTCTCAAATATGAAAGGACGAAAGAGCATTTCAAATGCCATTTCCTCTTGGGGAGAGGACCCACCCTACGTCATCTAATTGTACCACCTNAAAAGCCGCGATCGCGATCTGCGGCGGCAATTCGGCGGGAGGTCCTTCGCTCCGAGCGGGAGTGAGGGACCCTCCGCCGAATTGCCGCCGAATAGCTGGACGTGCCGCCCCTCTCCCGAGTGGCCGCCCCAAGCACCTGCTTGTTCAGCTGGTGCCTGGAGCCGGCCCTGCCACCTATGCCCTGCACTGGAGGCTATGTAAAAGGAATCCACAAAGGGGCCATGCAGAGACCTCTTGCATTCCCCACATGCTGCAGAAGAAGTCTCCAAGCTGACTCCTCGTAGGCATGTGCAGGCGGCCAGCAAGGGAGGGGGGCACAGCATCATATCTTTGATCGAGTGGCAGTTCCTTGGCTAAACCTCCATGTCTATCCCTGTGCCCTATTTATCTCTTTGAGCTGAGTGGGTTCCCAGGGCTTGCAGATGTTAAACAGTCATAACTTTAAAATGACCCCGTTTTCTTTAAGTTTGCTCGATATTTAGGTCTCACTGAGTTCTGCAGAACATATCTGGAAAAAATTGTTTCAATCGTTTTTAAGGTTGTGAATGTTTATGTCAAGTTCTGAAAAGTATGCACCTACCTAGCTGCTCATGAGTGTGAAGTGACACTTTAAATGTGCACCATAATATTTTAAGAAAACAGAAGCACTACCCCTCTGAGGGCTATCTTCATGCCAGGTTTCACCTTTCAAAGACTCCGATTTTTTTTTAACTATAGCTAAAAAAAGCGTGATTCGTTTTTTTAAAATTGAATGTGTATTTATGCTCCTCAAACTCAAACACCTCAAGGGATTTTCCTCAAAGTCTCCCAAAAAAATCACCATCAGGTGAGAATCAGGCATGTAAGAGGGGACCTTTTAGAAAAAGTTAAGTTTATGAGACGATGAAGTTGTAACAAACTGTTTTCCAACCTTAACTGTAATGGGCATAACTGAGCACCCCCTATCGGAAAGCCTGATTCTGCAGCCAAGAATCACCCCAGTTAGAACTAACTTCAGGATATAAATACTACTCTTTTAAATCAATGCTGGAATATGTTTAAAGGGATGCTGTCAAGGTAAGAGCTGAGATTTCTACAACTGCAACAATTAAAAATCTAAAAATCATATGAAGCTTGTTACATACTTTATTCAGTGTGGACAATGTAAGTCTAATGAGTTTCACCTTCTGGCTATCATGCACTAGCACAATGTGAGTTACAGACATGGCAGGGGAAATTTTAAATCCAAACCAAAAGTTTTCAACAAAGAGACTTTTTCCCCCCAGGGAGTAACTCTGATGGGAGGAATTTTGCACTCACCCTGAGAACCCTGACAGAAGGTCAGATCAATCTTCCACCTGCCCCGTATCAGCCTGAAAGATTCTGAATCAGGAATTCCACCTGCCCCTGAGCCTGCAGATTCTGAATCAGGAATTCCACCTGCCCCTGAGCCTGCAGATTCTGAATCAGGGTTCCCTGTCAGCAATGACAATATGCTTCTGTGTGAATGAGATGCAACATTCATCAGTGATGCTTCTGTTTTATCAGGTGGGGTTCTGAAGTGAACATTTTGCAGTGCGGACACTAATAGCGATGAAGACATATGTTTTGAAAGTGTGGTATGTGCTTGGGTTGGTGCGGTGTCTGAATACAGCTGAGGATTTCCAATGGACAAAGAATAACCCTGGCTCCTTCTACTATGGCACTTTTCCAACTGGTACTTTTAATCTGTATCTGTCTGTGGTTTTATAAGATTCTAGGCCCATTCCTGTTTAGTACAAGAAAGTTGGTAAAAGATTCTCCTTTTGAAGAGAGATTATATGCATAATACAGAGCCATTCAGGGCAGAGAGAAAAGTCAGAAGTGAAACTCCAACCTCACCATAGCCTCTTGTAGAATGCATTTAACACACTCCACTCACCTTTGCTCTGTATTTTGTGTGGTCACTTACACTAGAGCAAACTGGGTGTAAAATGCTAGCACTCTGATTTGAGAGTGTTTACACGCAGACCTTCCTGTGGTGTAAGTGACCAAACAAAGTACAAAGTTATGGTGAATCTGGCAGTGAAGTCCTGTCATTTTTGATTCATTACTTGCAATGAATTTGGAAATGCAGAGCTACATTAAAAAAAAAACCCTTTCCAAATGCTCTCTTACAAACCCAATTTAACTAAATGAATATGAACTAAATGACAAGGTCCCTCACCAAAGGCTCTTAAGCAAAGTAAGCAGTCATGGAATAAGAGGAAAGATCCTCGCATGGATCAGTAACTGGCTAAAAGATAGGAAACAAAGGGTAGGAACAAATGGCCAGTTTCAATTATTTTGGAAATTTATTTCAAAATACCTGTCAACAAGTATGTCTGTAACAATACAGACACACACAAAAATTCCCCCAGGCGTAGAGTGTTAAAGAAACCCCTATGACAACCCAATTCCTATTTCTCTGCCCCCTCACTCCCCCCCCTCCGAGAGCCGCCAGGGGACCAGATACCCACAACCCCTCCCCCCCTCAGAGCCCAGTCATGCCCCCCCCC
>QXTE01000017.1:16357582-16386103 GCA_003942145.1 Platysternon megacephalum | reverse complement strand
CCCAGCTGTGCCCCCCCAGCCCAGACACCTGCCCCCCTCTCCCTCAGAGCCCAGGGATCCAGAGGGAGAAACAGCCTGATGCTTGGTCCCTGTCTTGTGGAGTTTCCTGCGCACTGCCCTCTCCTTCCTTCAGGGCATACTGGGAATTGTAGCTGCCAGGAGCTCTTTAACTCCCTCCCCTCCCCCTGGCAGTGTCTTCTATCTGTGTGCTAGGCTCTGCCGGGTCCAGCAGCCCCTAGTGGCAGCCAACAGCACTGCAGCCCATTTCGGGGGGGGGGAGGAAATTCTGCACGCATAATGTTAATGTCCGCAAAATTCTGCATTGCACAGTGGCGCAGAATTCCCCCAGGAGTAAAATTAGTTGTTACCACTAAGAAATCTTGGACTCAGCATTGATAGGTCCCTGAAACCATCTGCACAATGTGCAGCAGCAGTCAAAAAAGCTAATAATGTTAGGAACCATGAGGAAGGGCTAGGGGGAAGGATAGCTCAGTGGTTTGAGCATTGACCTGCTTAAACCCAAGGTTATGAGTTCAATCCTTGAGGGGGGCCATTTAGGGATCTGGGGCAAAAATCTGTCTGGGGATTGGTCCTGCTCTGAGCAGGGGGGGTTGGACTAGATGATCTCCTGAGGTCCCTTCTAACTGATATTCTATGAAAGGGATAATAGCATAATGCCACTATATACATTCATGGTATACCCACATCTTGAATACTCAGTGCAGTTCTGGTTACCCATCTCAAAAAAGATATATTAGAATTGGAAAAGTCCAGATAAGTAAAACAATGATTAGGGGCATGGAGCAACTTCCATATGAAGAGAGAGCCAAAAGATTGGGACTGCTCATTCTAGAAAAGAGACAACTAAGGGGGGATATGATAGAGGTCTAAAAATCTCCACTGGTAAAGTGAAAGTGTTATTTATTCCTTTACATAACACAAGAACGAGGGGTCACCCAATGAAATTAATAGGCAGCAGGTTTAAAACACACATAAGGAAGTACTTCTTCACACAGCGCACAGTCAACCTGGGGAACTTGTTGCCAGGGGATGTTGTGAAGGCCAAAAGTGTAACTGGGTTCAAAAAAGAATTAGGTAAGTTCATGGAGGACAGGTCCATCAATAGCTATTAGCCAGGATGGTCAGGGCACAACCCCATGCTCCTAGTGTCCCTAAACCTCCGACTGCCAGAAGTTGAGACTAGGTGACAGGGGATGGATCACTCAAAATGGCCCTGTTCTGTTCGTTCGCTCTGAAGTATCTGGCACTGGCCACGGTCAGAGACAGGATCCTGGGCTAGATGGACCATTGGTCTGACCCATTATCGCCATTCTTATGTAATTTGAATGAATCATCGGGGGAGGGGAGGGGGGTTGTTTCAAGCTGTTAATCACATCTGATTCACCATCAAAAGTGTTTTTAAAAAAAAAAAAAAATCTAGGCACAGATTTTGTCTTCATGTTTGTGTTTTAAGTAATTTGTGAATATGGATTAATTGCATTTTACTACAAGACACTGAAAAAATAAGATTAGCATCCCTACCATGGAATGGTCCCTTTGTTATGTTTTATGTCAAAATAGCTAAATATGTTTTCACTGAAAAACTCATAGAAAAATATTGCATGTAAAAAAAGATTTGGAGCCTGATTCTGTTTTACAGAAAAGCTCTTTAATATACCACTTTGCCAATGCAGAGCCCCTCTAATGGGTTTATGCCCAGTTTAAGGGATAAAAAGAGATCTTATGAGACTCAGGCCTGTTATATTTAAACCTTTCTTGGTATATTCGAAAACTGGTATCTTACATAGTAAAAAAAGTGACACTAGTCTAGGGCCCAATTTTCAACCACACTCCATTAATGCACCTAAAAAATTTACAGGAGTGCCTGTTTGCATGTGCAAAACCACATATATTTGTGTGTGTATGCGTATGTGTAGTGTTTAATTAGACACAAAGCCACCTACTTTGCACACTCAGATGCAACATTCTGAGGGCATCCCAGTTACTTACACATATGAAAATTTAGTCCTTAAAGCCAGTTCTGAGGTTTAGTCTCCAGATTGTCATCAATGTATGTACTTCTTGTTACCTTTAGGATTTTTATGGGGTGTCGGCAGTTCTGCCTACCAGACTGAAGGAGCCTGGGACAAGGATGGGAAAGGACCAAGTATCTGGGATGCTTTTACTCACAAAAAAGGGAAAGTGTTTATGAATGAAACAGCAGATTCATCATGTGAAGGCTACTACAAAGTTAAGGTATGATTAAAACAGGAAATATCCCTAATATAGAAAAAATACTGAACCGTTGTTAATTAGTCACATTGAACTGAAAATCTGACAGATGCTTTAATCTGCTGCTCTTGAAGTCTGCAACTAGATTCTTACACCGAGCTGTTAAGGTAGGGACTGTTGTTTGCTACAGCAGTAAGTGTCCAGTCTTCAAGGTGCCAAGGATAGTTTTTTAGAATTGTTATCCCAGTGAAAAGAAAAATACACAGCAAGACAGATTCCAAATGGTTGTTCTATACTGAGCCAGCATTGCAGGAATTGGAATTCTAGTGAAACTGTTATTACTCCATTACTTAGTGGGGCTGACTAAACTTGAACGTCTAGGAGTAAGTGGAGGGTTCGGATGCAAGGTAAAATCATAAATAAAACCTTATTGACTCACAATGGGAAAATTCAGAAGAGATTTTGAGATCTCGATTTTCCTCATTCAATAAAGGTTTGCAGGATCAGGTCCAGTGTTTCTAAGGGAAAAAATTAAATATTTGTTACAAGAAATGAGATTAAAAATTGACACAGTCATTTCTGTTGTTTGTTGACTTTTTTCCATGTCATCTCATAGAGTGATAGACTTTGTCAGAAGGGACCATCGTGATCATCTAGTCTGACCTCCAGCACATTCCAGGCCACAGAACCTCACCCACTCCTGAAATAAACCCCTAACCTCTGGCTGACTTACTGAAGTCCTCAAATCATGGTTTAAAGACTTCAAGTTACAGAGAGCTCACCATTTTTACACTAGTTTAAACCTGCAAGTGACCCGTGCCCCCATGCTGCGGAGGAAGGCGAAAAACCCCTAGGGTCTCTGCCAATCTGACCTGGGGGGAAAATTCCTTCCCAACCCCAAATATAGCTATCAGTTAGAAGCTGAACATGTGGGCAAGGCCCACCAAGCAGATACCTGGGGAAAAAATTGCTGTCATAACTCAGAGCCCTCCCAATCTAGTGTCCCATCTCCAGCACTTGGGGATTTTTGCTACTGGCAGTCGCCAATGGGCCAAATGCCATTGTAGGCAATCTCATCATACCATCCCCTCCATACATTTATTAATCTGTCTTGAAGCCAGTTAGGTTTTTTGCCCCCACTGCTCCCGTTGGAAGGCTGTTCTAGAACTTGACTCCTCTGATGGTTAGAAACCTTTGCTTAATTTTGAGCCTAAACTTATTGATGGCCAGTTTACAGCCATTTGTTCTTGTGTCCACATTGGCGCTTAACTTAAATAACACCTCTCCCTCCCTTGTATTTATCCCTCTGATGTATTTATAGAGAGCCATCATATCTCCCCTCAGCCTTCTTTTGGTTAGGCTAAACAAGCCAAGCTCTTTGAGTCTGCTTTCATAAACTACTTGGGAAATGAAAATGGGCTCTAGTCAGTTTCACAGTCTGGTTTTCATACCCCAGCTCAGAAACTGCAGAGGAATGTTTAAGTCCAAACAAAAGCCTTTTTTCACTGGAATTTAAGATAAACTGACAAACTGTTAAAATGTTGTTTGTGGTCTACGGGTCAGGTCATGCTTGCCCTTCTACAGTAAATCCCACTCTAGGGGAGGATATCTTCTGCTCCTAGAATTCCCCTTTATTGCAGGGGTACAGGTTATGCACTGGTCTCCCTTTCCGTACAACAGGGGTCGGCAACCTTTCAGAAGTGATGTGCCAAGTCTTCATTTATTCACTCTGACTTAAGGTTTCACGTGCCAGTAATACCAGGGGCAGCTCTAGCTTTTTTGCCGCCCCAAGCACGGCAGGCAGGCTGCCTTTGGCAGCATGCCTGTGGGAGGTCCGCCGGTCCCACGGCTTCAGCGTACCCGCCGCCGAATCCACGGGACCGGCGGACCTCCTGCAGGCAAGCCGCCGAAGGCTGCGTGACTGCCGCCCTCGCAGGGACCAGCAGTCCGCCCCCCACGGCTTGCCGCCCCAGGCAGGCGCTTGGAACGCTGGTGCCTGGAGCTGCTGCTGAGTAATACGTTTTAACATTTTTAGAAGGTCTCTTTCTATAAGTCTATAATATATAACTAAAATATTGTTGTATGTAAAGTAAATAAGGTTTTTAAAATGTTTAAGAAGCTTCATTTAAAATTAAATTAAAATGCAGAGCCCCTCAGACCGGTGGCCAGGACCCGGGCAGTGTGAGTGCCACTGAAAATCAGCTCGCGTGCCGCCTTTGGCACGTGTGCCATAGGTTGCCTACCCCTGCCCTGCCACAAAAACTTGTGGATCTATGACCTCACCAGTCCTTTCCAGCTCTCAGGCAACACAGTGCCATGGCTCTGGCTGCCTCCAGAACCCTTGGGGATGGTCTCTCCAGACTGCATTATCATTTCTGCCGTGATAGATTATGATTGATGTGTCCCCCACTGGCTTGCCCTGAATTCAGATCCTCCTCCTCCTTAGATTATGGGAACAGTACTACAGAAGTAGCTTAGCCTTGTTCTGTGTGAGAGATGAAAATCCAAGTGTGGATCTCAAGGTGAGGGAAGGGGGCACACAATCTAGGCCTAAAGCAGCAACAGAATATTTACTTAAAACTGTCAGCAACATACATCTGAAATGCAGCTCAGCCTTCGCTTACCTACGAACACCAGAGTCAGGAACCTGTTGTCCCTCCAACAGCAAAGAACATCCTTAACACCTAGAGGACTGTGAAGAGTACAAGTCTCTGCACAGTTTAAAATTAAATTATATTGGGGCCTTCTAGACACTGCCAGCAAAAAGAGAAAAACAAAAGATAGCTCTACCTCTAGGAGTCTTGAAGCTGTTTACTGGGAGAGGAACGCATGTAAATTAGCTGGCCAATTTCCCATCTCAGTCTACTCCTCAGATACCAGGGATGAGAGCAATGTAAACATCCAGATAGACCTCTTGCCTCACAACCCCACATAGCTCTTGGGATATTTCCAAACTAGGGCTGGATTAACTCCTGTGTCATAAAGGAGAAGGAACTGGCTTCTCTCTATATTTTAGGCAATTATATAGTCCCAGTTACCATAGTCTCTGAGCCTCTCACAATCTTTAATATATTAATTTTCACCTTGTTAGTTAGGGTAGTGCACAGAGACAGCGCAAGGGCCAGATTTTTAAAGGTATTTAGGCACCAAGTGGGATTTTCAAAACCATCACAAATTTTAGGGGCCTAGGATGTCTGTGCCCAGGTCTCCGGAGCGCCAGGCTCATGCTCTAACCATTGAACCATGCTTTCACTCTCTTGCTAACTAGAAATATTGCATCTAAAACAACTCCCTAAAATTACACTATTGTAATATAATAACTCCCATGTATAACTGTGTGGAAAATGACAATACCCCAAATGCTATTTTATACTATTAAACAATTCCTCTTTAACATTTGAGGTTCCATGCCCGTCTTTGTATGTAATGCACATTATATTATGTAATGCCCTAGTATTCAGTCCTGATTTTTAAAGAACCTAACAAAAAAAATCTCAGTTCTGCCTCCAAATGCATGCCTACAAAAGAAGTTGCAGGCCCATTTATATCATTGAGAGATATGCCCAGGTAGCATATCTGAGCATATGCATGGTTAGAAGAATCAGTGTCCAAGAGGTTGCTGGTTTTCATTGTGGAGCTGGTTCCAGTTTGAGACAGCATAGAAATGTTGGTGTGTCTGCTCTGAACTTGGCTGCATGGTGTCTTTACACAGCTGCCCTGCAGCTAGTAACTTACTTTTCTTAGTAAGGAAAACCAAAATGCTAGAAAATAACTCAAGTTAAAAATCTAGTGAACAGGATTTTGGAAAGTAGTAATTTAATTATTTGTGGTCAGGATGTACTAGAGTCTAACCTGGAAACAAAGTTCAGTCAGTCTCTACAATCTTATATTTGAAATTTTTATATTATATTCCAATACCAGCAGGCAGGAAAACAGGTATGTTGAACCACTCTGATATTTTTCTATTGTTGGAAATAGAACACTATATGCAAGTTTCCCAACCTTCTTGCATCATGTAAATAAAATGGCAGATTTGAATTGAAGAGTTTACTGGTATTACAGAGAGGAGACCGAAAAGTTCTGTCTAGCAGATCCAAGTGTCAAGTGTTAGGGTTTCAGAATATGACAATGCTAGAAAATTTAGATAAATTCCAAATTAACAAAACCTTGTACACAAAATTGGGAGTCTAGCAGCGTGGGTGATTTATTTGCAGATGACCCTGTANTTACAGAGAGGAGACCGAAAAGTTCTGTCTAGCAGATCCAAGTGTCAAGTGTTAGGGTTTCAGAATATGACAATGCTAGAAAAATTAGATAAATTCCAAATTAACAAAACCTTGTACACAAAACTGGGAGTCTAGCAGCATGGGTGATTTATTTGCAGATGACCCTGTCTAAAATCCTTATATTCAAGAGTTCCAGCATGAATTTGTTCTAGCAAAGAGTTAATATGTTTGGGGCCAAATTCTTCAGTCTAATTTTGCAGACATACACCAAGCTGTATCCATAAATAGGTGCCCTTATATTCCATATGTGCACATGCAAATCAAGCAGTTGGATACCCAACTATCTCACTGCATGTGCAAATAGCTATTTGGACATGAAAAAATGTAGGAACAGTAAGTTATATATGCAAAAGGAGGGGACATTGGTAGAGGCCCAGGGCTGAACATTGACGCCTTCTTAGCAATTACACTAACATGGAAATTAACAGCCCCAGACATCCCCACCTTAGCCTGCAGCTGGATCTCATGGACATAGTTTCTGACCTGGGCAGAGGTATGTGAACCAAGCATGGTTGCTCTTATCCACCACCCTCCCTATTTTATGTATTTAGTTTGAAAGGGAGGGTCAGTTAAAAATATTTTAAAGATGATGCTAGGCACACTTTGTAAGAAAACTTGTTCCTTCACAACACATTTTCTTTCCACGCTTGATTCCATAGTGAAGTCAATGAATTCTGAATTTAACATTACATTTACAATTTCCATGGCAAATAGACTGAGGTAAAATACACAGGCTTAGGACTTCTTTGTACTTGAATAAACTCATGCCCCACCAGCTTCTGCAAAGAGTCATTTTTTCAAAGGACACAGAAAATAACTGGCAAAGCACATTGTTTTTGTGCAATCCTCTCTTCTTTCACATTTCGTCAACTCAAAGTCTTTCGTTAAAATTGCTTTAATTTGTAGATTAATAATCTGAAGAATTAGTCTATTGGGATTAGTGAGTAATATTTTAATTGGATTTTCTTTTTGCAGGATGATATTCAGTTACTGAAGGAGTTGAAAGTTAATCATTACCTGCTTTCTATTTCATGGCCTCGTATTATGCCCACTGGTATTAAAAGTAAGCATAACCATTTAACTATAAACCTAAAAGCACATATAGGCAAAACAAGTTTGCTACATTTGAGAATACCATAAAAACGACATGGTATATTTGTCACATATTACTGGTAAATATATATCTATTTCTCTATCAGGGTCCTTACAATGTCAGCCCTTTCCATGGTATACAGGTGCCTATATATACACCAATGTAATCTATCTAGATATATATAGTTTACATCATTTTAGAAAACATTTTCCAATGATTAATATCTAAATGATGTAAAAACAGTTAATTTTCTTCAACATTTGTTTCCCCAGAAGAACAGGTGAATGAAAAGGGGATAAAGTTCTATAATGATACAATTAATAGTCTTTTGGAGAACAAGATTATCCCTATTGTGACCCTCTACCACTGGGATCTTCCACAGGTCTGAGAATATTTAAATTTATTATGTTGTCTAATCTAGGTTTTCTGGTAGCTAACTTGTTTGTAAAAATAAACACCATCTGGATCATTTTAAGAAAACATTTTAAATATTCCAGCATGCTTTCAAGTTATCAATAATTTCTCTGAAATGTCATTTTATATACTTAAGCACTGTTACATTCCCACTGTGAGTCACTGAATTCTGCCTCATTCAAACTGCTTATTCAGTTTCACTAAATCACCTTAAGTCACATCATAGCCTAGCTAGTGTCTATATTGAGTTACATACAATATAACCTTTATCAAAAAACAATGGCATATTGAATTTTAAGTTACATATCTGTTAATTCTTGTAATTATTACATATACAGGTGCTCCAAGAAAAGTATGGTGGGTGGCAGAATATAAGCATGATAAGTTATTTTAATGATTATGCAAATCTGTGTTTCGAGAAGTTTGGCGATCGTGTGAAATACTGGATTACTTTTAATAACCCTTGGGTAAGTTACTGATGGCTTCCTACAGGTCTTTTAGGCTACATAGATTTGGTCCCCACATTTTGGGAATGATCCTATAGTTACATTTTTTTTTTTCCTCATGTACTTGTAGGCGGTTGCTGAAGAGGGCTATGAGACAGGAGAGCATGCACCAGGACTGAAGCTCAGTGGAATAGGGGCATACAAAGCAGCACATCATATAATTAAAGTAAAACTAGAAATATGTTCTTTCTTGTATTGCTATCTCATTTTATGACTGAGATAAGTGGATCTTAATTTTTTTTCCCCAGGAAAAGAAGGTTTTGTAGCAAAGATTCAACTTCTGAACAGCATACCAAAAAGCATTCAAGAGTTAATTTAAACGGAATTATAAACTACTGGTGCTGAGATAGTGCATACTTAAGTAGTATTGGATGCATGACATAGCACTCAGCTGCAACAATTCAGAGGACAGGTTTTTTAAAAAAAACCTCTAAGTGTCTCATTGAACATACTGCCAAATAGATCAGAAGAGAGAATTTTAAGGTAGCTTCTATAAACAAAGGGTGAAATGCCTCACTAGTCTCAATGGAAGTTTTGTGATTGACTTCAACAAGGCCAGGATTTCACCCAAAGTGAACAACCTTCATTTAAAGAAAAAGTTTCTCATTTAAATACAGACACACAGTAGAACAGATCTGCGGTAAAACAGAACTCCCCATTAAATGTTGCATGTCACCTTCACAAGGCAATCTTGGGAGCTGCAAAGGACTCTCACATAGGTCTGGTTGACATCTTATGTAAAACAAAAGCTTCCATGAGAAACAGAATTTTTTTTTGTAAAACCTATGGTAACAATTTCCAGATGTGCATTTGTGCGACAAGTTTATCTTCCATGCTTCTATCACAGCTCAGGGCAACTGTACCCTCCATCATCCATCCACTCTCAGGCTCCCAGCTCCCATGTCACCACCTTTCTTGGGTGGAGACATGCATCTCTCTCCCTCCAGACTGGGGTGTATCCAGGCTGCACAGGTTCCCTATCTACACTGTGAATTTCCCAGCAGAATACACGACCTCAGCAGTGCTTTGCCTTCTCTGAATCCTCAGAGGCTATAAATAGCATAATTGTCTACCAGTATAAGTTTCTACCACACAGCTCTTTCTAAGCAAGTATATTTATCCTTAAGGTAAAAGCATTACAGAGAAAAAATATTTAAAGAATAAAAACATACACACAAGCTAATAAGGTTACCAAAGATCACCTCGACTCCAAGAGGGGCTCTGGCCGGTGAACAGTCCTTCAAACCCCCACCAAGGTGGTGTTTTTTTTCTGTTCATAACTGCCTTGGCTCAGAACAACCACCCCCATGAATCTCAGAATCACTCTTTTATCAAGTCTGGGCTTCTGATCTTGTCCTCACGTAACAGTGATCAGCAGACAATGGGTTTCTGCTCAGGGCACAACTTCGAAAGGTTGGGTCAGGAAGTGAAAAGCTGCCTTTCCCTCCTCCCAAGTATTTCCTAGGAATCCCAATGAGCTTTGTTTGTCTAGCACAGTGATTCTCAAACTTTTGTCTGGTGACCCCTTTCACATAGCAAGCTGCTGAGTGTGACCCCCCCTAAAAAATTAAAAACACTTTTTAATATATTTAACACTATTATAAATGCTGGATGCAAAGCGGGGTCTGGGGTGGGGGCTGGCAGCTCGCAACCCCCCATGTAATAACCTCACGACCCCCTGCAGGGTCCCGACCCCCAGTTTGAGAACCCATCTAGCACATTGTTTCAAAGAGATATTTGAAATTCATAACACTTCCCAGGGTTCACATTAGCCATGTCTCCTCCCTAGAGACATTACATACAATCCCACAATACATACATATATATTTGCATTTTTAATATAATGAACTCTAAAGGTACTGAAATTTAAATTAATAAGGTTTAGCTTAATTCAATAATGTTTGTAGAGGATATTGCCATATCTGTCAGATTCATTGACTCTTCCTGTACTGATTATTGCACGATAGGTTAGCATATACATATGTTCTTTTAATTACAGACTCATGCAAAGGTCTGGCATTCTTATAATAAGACATGGCGTAGCAAGCAACAAGGTAATAAGTATTCATTGTGTAATTATGCCTCTGCAGTAAGGGCTTAAAAGATTATGCATAACTGCAGAACTGTCACTTTCTATTTTAAGGGATGGTTGGAATTTCTTTAACTAGTGCCTGGGGTGAACCTGTTGATCTAACTAGCCAGAAGGACATTGAAGCTGCTGAAAGATACGTACAGTTTTACTTGGGATGGTTTGCAAATCCTATTTACAGTGGAGACTATCCTGAAGTTATGAAGAATTATGTAGGTAAGTCATGCTGACTATTTACACCTTGAATAAATAATATAGTTACAACATTTTATGATGGGAAAAAGTGACAATCTGATCAATGTGTATTTTAGTCCAAATTAAGGATAGGGTTTTGGAGGAGGATTGTTAATAAAAAATCATTTTTCTGAAAGATTCCAGATAAAGACAAAAATATTATTTTTGTTAATTAAAAACCAAACAGTAGTAAGCGCCTCTAAAAAGTATAATTATCCACATTTTTACAGATGGGGAAACAGAAGAAAGAAGTTAAGTTGTGTGTCCAAGGACACATGGCAAGTTAGCGGTGAACACCTGACTCCCAGTGATGTGCTTTAAGACTGGGATTTTCAAAGGAGACTATGGGAGTTGGACACTTAAATTCCTGTTGCGCCTCTGAAAATCCCAATCTAAACCACATTTCTTCAGTCTTAGCCACATCAACTAAAAGTTTATCCTTTACTATCCTTTCTTTAAAGGTAGAAAGAGGAAGATTGTTGTGTTCAGAGAGAAAGTGCTCATTCAAGGCTACACAATATTAGCACTTAAAATTTAGGATAGTTTAGTTTTGCTTTTGTGGTGTAAAGAAAAGCAGACAGATTCAATCATGTGCGGAAGATGCATTTACCATCTTTTTTTGAAAAATTTTGATTTAATAGGTAGAAAAAGTGCTCAACAAGGCCTGGGCATGTCAAGATTACCAACCTTCTCAGTGCAAGAGAAAAGCTACATTAAGGGTACATCTGATTTCCTGGGATTAAGTCATTTTACCACTCGTTACATTATACAGAAAAATTATTCTGCCCTCAAAGGGCCCAGTTACCACACTGATCGTGATTTGGTAGAACTAGTTGATCCAAAGTGGCCAGATCCAGGATCTAAATGGCTATATTCTGTGCCCTGGGGATTCAGAAGATTACTCAACTTCATTAAGGTAATTTTAAACTAAGTCTTCTTTAAAGGAAGGTAACTAACAGTCTTGATTAATACAGGGTATGAATCTGTATCTCAGTGTCAGGCATAAATATCCAACACATCCACCAGTATTCTTATCTGCATATTGAAGGCTTGTTTATTGCCACATACCTAGCACAATGGGGCCTCAATCTCAGTTGGGGCCTCTTTGCACTATATTCATAGAAATAGTTTATAATAAACTTCAGCTAACCCAAAGAAAAAAGTTAAGGTTTTAACTATTCTTTTCTTTTAAATGCAACCATAGTAGAAAAAAATATATAGTAAACAGATTGAAACCAGTTTTCTAGAAATTTAATTTTGTTAAAAAAAAAATAATTGTAGTTGTAGGAAGTATATTATTTCATTATTCCAATATGAATGTTTTTCTTTGTAGACACAGTATGGGAATCCTCTCATTTACGTAACAGAGAATGGAGTTTCAGAAAAGCTGCAGTGTATTCAGTTGTGTGATGAATGGAGAATTGAATATCTGAAAGGGTATATTAATGAGATGCTAAAAGGTGAACTTTAAAAAATGGACAAAGTCACAATAAAATGTGTTCCAAAATTTGTTTTTAAGCATTTTGATATTCTAACTCTTTGATAAATTATTCCAATCTTGAACCCAGTATAGGTCAGAATTTCATTTTCCATACTTACAAAATAAAAACTGCACCTAATACTATACCGTAATTACTCCTATGAAATCTTCCAGTGCATCTAGACTAAGGATAACAGTTTCAAAAGTGCCTAAGTGACTTAGCAGCCTAAGTCTCATTGACTTTCAATAAGAGTCAGGCACCTAAGTGACTTTCATGCTTTTGAAAATCTTACCCCAAATTTTTCCTTCATTTTTGGTATAAAATAGGGCTTGCTTAGCACGATGTTTCTAGTGAAGACATAAACTTGATCTGGTTGTTAACAAATTTCAAATCTATTTTCAGCCATAAACGATGGCGCTAATGTAAAGGGTTACACTGTCTGGTCTCTGCTGGATAAATTTGAATGGAATAAAGGTTATTCTGAAAGATTTGGATTATACCATGTTGACTTTAAAAAGGGGAATAAACCCCGATACCCAAAGGCATCTGTCCACTATTACAAGATGATCATCAGTGCAAATGGATTCCCAAATCCAAGAGAGGTGAGTTCTATCATTAAACCTGCTTATTCTTAATTTAGGATCAAATTCTGCTTTGAGTTTGATTAAAAAAAAAAAAACTCGCATGAGTAAGGTATGTGGGATTTGACCTTAGATTACTATAGTATACCTACTCATTTAATTTAGGATTGTGTCAACTTGTGGGAGCAGTATAGGGTGACCAGACAGCAAGTGTGAAAAATCAGGACAAGGGGTGGGGGGGTAATAGGAGCCTATATATATGAAAAAGACACAAAAATCAGGACTGTCCCTATAAAATCAGGACATCTGGTCACCCTAGAGGGGGATGAGGGAGGAAAGAGAATGATGAAATCTAATCTTACTATTGTTCTTTTATAACACTTTCAATGTTTTTGAACACATCAGTAAATTAACTACTTAAATAAAACTTTGTAATCACAATACCCACATTATTAATTTACTGTGTTTAGAGACATTGCCTTTTGTGCTTTCCAGACATTTCACTTGCATGATATCTAAAACAAGAAAAACCCTGAGAAATAATATTGAGTGGGTTTTCCAGTTTATTTTGTATCGTCCCAAGCAATTAACAACATGAAAACGTATTAAAATAATATTCATCATAACATGTACAAAGTAACATAAAAAGTCATACAATCGACATGTAGTGTGAGAATAAGAGTACTGGAAAGAGTTGTAAATGACTAAAGTTCAGAGGCATTGAAAATGGTGCTAATAAGACTGAATATATTCATAGTTTGGTGAAACCATTAGTATCACATCAAATAATAAATAATATTGATTTTCTTAGGTGAAGAGTTGGCACCAAAAGGCCATAGAGACTTGTTCTATCACAAACCAACTCCTTGCTGCAGGTAATTACATTTATTCTGTTTTACTCATCCAGTAAATATATATTATATGGGTTTAAAGGGAAAATATTTCTGTGACTGAACATTAAAACTGGGTTCATGAAATATTTTCTCCTTGAAAACAGAAAGCCAAATCTTTTTAAAAATTATGACAAACTTCAGAATCAAACAGTACCTCTTAATTTACTACTAGTAATTCAAAATAGTGCAGCTAACAGGATTGTATTACAGTTTATTACTATTTCTGAATTTTCTTTTCTTAAGAATTATAGTAAAAACACGGAGGAGTCACAGCTGTTAAAAACTTACTTCTGCAGATATTAGTATTTCTCAGTGATTGTTTGCCCTTTTCAAACATAAAAGCGAAAACAAAAACAAAAACCAAACCCAGGGCAATCATGCAACAGGGGAGGAAAAAAAAAAAAAGGCAAATGTGTAGCCTCTGAATGATGAGCATAAAAACTAGGGGTGAGAACTCGCAGCCCAGTGGGAGGGAGAGCTAAGGTGACTTTAAACCATCTTTGTGCTCTGTTGCTCTGGGGACTGGAGAAGCTCCTGGCATAAATTAGACAGGCTCTCAGAATCTAAATTAAGGCAGCTTCCCCAGACTGCCCTACAAACCACAGCACTGCCTGGAATATCCACCGTGCTGTGGCCTGCCTCCAACACCTCCCTTCTGCCTCCAGCTCCATCTCCCATGCTGGGGCTTGTGAAGGGGTCATCAGTTCCTGAACTGGGGGAAAAACTCTATTGGAGTGGACACCTGAAACCATTAAGGAAGATGGGATGAATATGGTACATGTGTGTGGCCCATACTGTAGGATTAAGATATGAGGGGTCCATCCCTGTGAATTAATATATCACTATAGCTTAAGTGTGTTTTTCATTCAACTCTTTGAGGGCTACTAATATATATTATAAAAAAAATGTGTGTGCATCAAAACAATTTGTATTACAATCACCAAATAAAAGTTTAAAGAAGCAATTTAATTTTAATTCCACAGAGACACAATGCAGTCCTCAAAGGGTTAGAGTGCTTTCCAAAGATTTTTCTTTGACTATTTTCTTTTTTCCCTTGAAAATTAGAGGAACAGCGGAATACTGCTGCTAATATACTGAGACTAATTCATGGTAAGCACAATTTTTTGTAACCCTTTGAGCACTGACATGTTTCAGAATTTACCACAAAAGATATAGATGAAGAGAGCTTAACATAAACTTGCTGCAGATTTTCAAAATATATAAAACATGTTTATTCTATCTTTTACAATTTCTTTCTCTCTGTTGTTTCTAGTGACGCCAGTTTAATGCAGATGCCAATATGTAAAAAAAATAATTTTAGCTTTAAACAAATTATGTTCAAAAAGATTCAAAGCTGTTCATCTCTGCTTAAAAAAATAGAATGAACAAATAACTAAAATTTATTCCATTAGAACAGATCTTATCTATTATTGTTTCTCTTCTCAAATTTCAGATCCCTTGACTACTCACATGGAAATGGTGACTGAGATTGTTGTACCAACGGTGTTCACACTCTGCATACTTATCAGTGCCATTCTATTAATGTTCCTCCTTCGGAAGCACAACTAAAACTACAAGTTTACATAACATCTTCATTTTGCATAGACAATAAAATGCCATTCTTATTCTAACACTGTTTTAAAGGTTTCCACAGATGCCTCCTTTACGTAACACTGTAATGTTTAAAAAAAAAAAAATTCAGCTTTACTTTTGTGTACATATTGTTGCTTCTACATTTTATTCAATTTCAGCCATAAGACATAATTTAGAAATTTTACAAAGGCAATTCACGTCTCAGTATTATTTTCTATCAAAATTCAACTGCAGGTTTTATCTTCCTTCATGTTTTGCAAAGTATGCATTTTCTTCATTAGGACAACAGTTGGCTGGATGTAGGGCTGACCCAGCCCTGGGAGCAGTCCACGCAGGGGAAGAGGAAGTCCGCTCCTTCCCCAGGCTAGCCAGGACTAGCAGCTGTAGCCCAGCACACATACTCCCGGCTGGAGAACTCCGAGCCCTGCTCCTGGCCCAGCGCTCGGGGGTTAAAGGGACTTTAAGGTGTGTGTGTGTGTGTGTGTGTGTGGTGACCACAGCGCCCTGGGCAGTCACCAACGTCACCCAACTCTGTGTGTGTGTGGTGACCACAGCGCCCTGGGCAGTCACCAACGTCACCCAACCATAAGGTCAGCTCTGCTTCCCCCCCCCAAATGACAACCCCCTTCATACCATGCCACCCTCAATTCTGCGCTGCTGCTGGTGGCGATGCTGTCTTCAGAGCTGGGCACCCGGCCAGTGGCTGCTGCTCTCTGGCCACCCAGCTCTGAAGGCAGCGCCGCCCCCAGCAGCAGTGCAGAAGTAAGGGTGGCAATACTACGACAATAATCAGATTTCATGATCCATTACGCATTTTTCACTGTGAATTTGGTAGGGCCCTACTCATTATACATCTCTTTCTTTATTAGAGAATGTTGCACACACAAAAAATGTGATCCAAGGACTTAGACATGTGAGTTAAGATACTGTACCAAATTCAGTCCTGCTACTGCTTAATCAAGATGCACCTGCTTATACAGAACTGAACTAGTTCCAAAGTATGGCTAGCAACCTGCCATTGCTTGGCCTGAAATGATTCCTTCAAAGCAAGACTTTGTTCAACTTTTACCAAAATTCCAAAACACAAACTCATTTGTGGATGTCAGGTTAACTGTGCACAAAATGGATAGATTTCTTAGCTTCTATTCAAGAAGAGTGAATAAAAGTCAATGACTTAAAAAACCCCACACATTTAAACCGTATTTTAAAATTTAACTTTAATTTAAATTTAAATGTGTTTTTATTGTTAAAGACAGATTAATTTATTTAAATTTGAATTTATGACAACCTATGCTAAGGCCTAAACTGACTATAATCTATTAAAATAATTTATATACATTTGAATAAATAAAAATATCATACATGGATTCAATGAGCCCTTTTCAAACTATAAAGGCTGCTTTTTTGGCATATAAAATCAGGGAGAAAACATCTTTAACTACATTTTGGGGTCAAACTTAATAATATGGTACCATCTGTCATTTTCAGTTTTGACAATGGAATGAACGCTGGCAGTTACTTTTTTCCAAATGTCAGTACTTACAGTTTCTGTTGTGCAGAAAAGCTTTAGCCACAAATTGCTGAACAAATGTATGTTATGCTATATAATTAGATAAATGTGCATCCTCCTAGCAAAATGTAGTACCAAATCTAATGTAAAGGCTATATTTAACTGTAAATAATCAAATCAACATGTTTTAATAGTTATATGAATGTTCTTTATGAAAATAACTCAAAAGTACGAATGAAAAAAGTGATGAAAATCGATTATTTGCATTTGAAGGAATGCTGAATTTGGGCTGGATGAGAAGAGCAACTCCAAAATATAAATATAGGGCTAGAGAAAACTGAAGTTCTTTTACAAAATTTATATGGCACTGGAAGAGCATCTCTCCAAATATGTCTTACTGATGTAACATCATGTGACACCAGCAAAGATTTTATAACGCTGTTTGCTCTTGGTCAGCTACGTTGTACAATAAGCAAGAAAAATAAAATTAAAACTGTAAAACATTCATAATTTATAAACTATCAAAATTAGTTTTTAAAGCAATTACATTTTATATAATTTTTAAAAATAACTGCATGTTACTTAAACATGTTATTTAAACAAACTGTACACATACTGTTGAATTATACGCCTATGCAGATTCTAACTTCAACACACAACAGCAAATTACTACCAAATATAGGGCATCATTCTTCCAACCATAAAATATATTTAGATATACTTGGGGAAGCAGATATGCTGACAATATTTTCCATTTACTGTACCTTCTAAGCGTCTATCTGTACAACAGCATTCTTTTATGCAAAATGCACCTGACTGCAGTTAGCCATGGTAATAAAATACATACTTTCTTCAGTGTTTCCATTAACTGTTGTATCACAAAGTACTTCTGCAATACAAAAGAACTAAGTGTTAACATGGTATTCTTACAAATGACAGCTCATAAGAAAATTTGACATGATGGCTTTAAGAATCTGTTATAAGCACCAAGTTCCACTGAAATTAATAGGCTCTCAAAATTATTTTGAAAGATAAGAAAATATCCAAGATCTACTAAAACATTAATCTCTTTTGCCGCTGTCAAAAGAAAGGCAAATCAACTCTACACGGTCCTATATTTGGAATTCTTCCCTAGCTTTTCAAGAGTTTTTTAAAATGTTACTCCAGCCAACATGGTGAATCTGGACACCTACTCTTCATGTTAACAATACATTTACCCTCTCTCTATTGGACTGAGAAGCAGGATGCCAAATTCAAAGATAGTTATATTTAGAACTATGTTACAATTAATTTTAAAAATAACTGTCAGGCTGGGGAGGGAAAATCATCACACACTGAAAATTTTGCACCTCATATAGTTACAACTAATACCTAATAATACTATAACGGAAAGGTTTTTTTCCCACCTCATTTGTTTACTTTGTGTATGCAGCAACACTTTTTACATGTAGCCAGTTTCACTTTTTCTACATATAGTCAATTTCTCCCTTGCTGAAGAGATTCTTATGCATAAAAAGGAATTAAAAAATATTTAAGACACACTGTTTAAAAAGTGCTGTATGAGACACTGGAACAAACAAAACAATACATCACTAGTTAATTTAAAAAACATTCAAGCTGACAGTATCACTTTAATATTTTATACCAGAAATGGTTCCTTACCTAGGTTGTTCGAAGTCATATGTTCAATAGGAGGACTAGTACTAAGCTGCCATATTGTTTTAACCTCCTTCTGACCATGTCCACTATTTATTTCCACCCTCCATATTTGTGCATGATCACTGAGGGAATAATCAAATAGCACAAAAAAACCCTAATAATTATATACTCAATCAAGATTTGAATTTCTGTATTATGAAAGCTGAGGTTTGGCTTACTTTTGATAGAACTTATTGACAACAGCTGGTCTGATTGGTAGCTGAAACACATGCTTCTCATTCAGAGGATTTTCTTTGTAATGTTTTATGCAGGACCTGTGATAAAAGCAGTCAAATACTGTTACTTATTACTTCCTTTTAACATGCTTTCATGACAATAGATCAGTTACCATGCACTTGCATGAAACCTGGATTCCAAAACTTGATTTTGGCTCTTGCTTCCCAGGACACTAGAAAATGATCATATCACAACAGTGACTTCATAAGAGTTACTATACTTGACAAATTGCAATTGCATAATAATTTATTCCTCACAAATGTTCCCTCTAAAACCAGGGTATTTTTTAGAATGGAAGGCTAATTTTTCACACTATCCAGTCACAGAAGCTTTGTACCATTGAAAATAAATATGAAATATGTTGGGATTTTGCGCTAGTTGAGAGCTAAATGGATGAAAGCCTCAAAAAACTGCAAGGTTTGGAAGCATGACTTGAAATGGCTGATAAAACAAGACATGCAAGAAAGAAGCTGCAGCAACAAAAAAGCTAACGTTAAAAAAAAAACAACACCACACAACACAATTTTTGTTTTGAATGTTATTCTGAAGGTATGTTCTTATGAATACCTGTTTTACATATTTCAGAATGGAGGAATGGCTGGGATCTGAGAGCTCAGAAAGGAAAAGGAAGGAGAAGAAAATGAAAATTAGTATTCTAGTGATTTTCCTGAAAGCCTTCACAAGATGATTGGGAAAGTATATTAAACCAGTATGGGGAAAGAGTATTAAACCAGGGCAGAAAAATTGAACAGTAAGATCCAAATGCTCCCAGTATAGTCCCCATTCCTCACAATCATTATCAATAAAATACAGTTTATAAAAAGTTTGCCTTTTGACTATATCTAGTTATTTAAAATAATCCATTTATTATTGATATTTAATGGCTGAAAGTAAAAATTAAATAATTACTGCATCAAAGGGAAGAGGTTCTCATGTTTGAAGTGAAGAAAGACTGTGCAGCTGACCAATATTTCCAGCATATGATGAAGTTTTTGAATGCGATGAACCTGCTCCTGTAGCTCTACTGATGTGGATATGAAGTAGTCCTAGAGAAGAAAATATAGACTTGAAAACAAGAAATAAACAAAGCTCTTAAAAGGTAACTGTTGGTGTTGGGTGGGTTAAATATGCTAACTAGATGAGTACTCAATTTGTACACATTCTGAAGGTCCACTCTCTCTGCTACATTTGTCTGCCCTTTTTTTTATGAGAAAATAGGGTATTGATTTATAAAAATCCTGCTCTCAGAATGCTTCATTAAGCAGATTTCTTGCAAACTAAACACCATGCGCTTTCTTGCAGCCGAGTGAAGCAAAACTCCATGCAAACCTACAACCTTGAAGTAACCCTAGAACACGCAGTTTGTTGATGTTGAGTCAAATGCCAGTGAAGTTAGAATGTCAATCTCGTGCTTACTTTAAAAAAAAAAAAAAAAAAAAGTGTAGTGATGGTGAAAAAGACACTGGATTATACATGGGGCATACTGGCAAGATAACTGGCAAGAGTTCAAGTTCCCTCTTAATCTGCAAATATACCCCAACCTTGACCTGGAAAGTCCACCTCTTAGGTGAGAAAGTAGTTTAACCTCCATAGCCATGCAATTTTTGGCTCTCTGCTGAAAATACCAATAAAAATGCTAAATGGGATGGCTTGTGCGATATGGGTTACGGTCTAGACTACCAATTCTTTTCACACGGGTCAAACAGCTGTAACATGGTAACAACTTTGGATCACCACAGATGTGGGAAGACTACCAATGACTTCAGTAGGTTTGAATCAGGGCTTCGGTCTGGGTTTGAGCCAGAGAGCTGGAAATGAAATGAGGAGATGTCATATCAACAAGAACACTACCACCTGGCATTCATAGTGTGATTTTCATTCTTAGGTCTGAAAGCTTTTTTACAAAAATGGGGAAGTATGATCTCCATTTACAGATGGGGAAAAACACACAGAGGTTAAGTGACTTGTTGTGCGTAAGGTCACACAGCAAGTCAATGGCAGAGTCTGGAAGAGAATCTAGATTTCCTGACCTAAAATATGGGGGGGAGGGATAGCTCAGTGGTTTGAGCATTGGCCTGCTAAACCCAGGGTTGTGAGTTCAATCCTTGAGGGGGCCACTTAGGGATCTGGGGCAAAAATTGGTCCTGCTAGTGAAGGCAGGGGGCTGGACTCGATGACCTTTCGAGGTCCCTTCCAGTTCTAGGAGATTGGTATATCTCCAATTATTATTATTATTATTATAATATGGTGCCCTACCCAGGGGACTAAGCTGCTGTTACCAACCACCTAAGCTATTAAGCCCACACTTTGATATTTTATCCATACAGCAACCCTAATTTTAAGGAGGTGACAGACTTTCCATGATCAAGAATATGATTCGGAAGAAAAAGTGTTTTTATAGTAGAATTTTAGGACTGTCAGCATTGACAGTATTCACTTCAGATATGTATGAAACACCAATTCAGAGTGTTATCAACTTTTGAAAAGAGTGACAGACAAGCAAAACCTTCAGGGGCACCGAAATGCAAGAGCTACAAAACCCTATTTCTAACCGCAATCCTTCTGCAGTGTGCACCTTCATGACTGAATGTAAATTTTCTCTACTACTGAAGTTAAAATTTTGTTTCAACAGCTGTAAGAACTCTATTCTCAGGAGCAGATTCAAATTAATGGACAGGATTTCACAGCTCCCTACAAAATCCTGGGCATGGTTCTATCATATTTTTCAAGTGGAAGTAGCTCTGTAGATAAGAACATAGAAGGTGGTACCTCAGCTTTGACCTAATTTCTCCTTCCTTTCCCCCCTCGCCAGAGTTTAAAAGAAGTGTTTAAAACGCTCAGTTTTCAAGGCTGAGAACTCAGAATATAGGTCATAGTCCTGCAAATAGGCTTTATGAATTTGGAGAGAAAATTAATCTAAACAAGTATATGTCAAAACTCTATATTGCTTTCAAAATAAGAATTAAAATATCTCACCAGATAGGTTAATGTTGCAAGTTCTTGGCCTGCAAAACAAATCAAGATTTTTTTTTAAAGAAACAAAAACATGCTACACACTGTGGCAGCTTCAGGCATAAGCAAAACAGGTGGCCACAGGAAGCCACACTAAGGGAAGAGTGCAATCACCACACCTGAGGACTTGTTTGTACTCACTGCTATAAGTACAAAGAGAAACATGAAGTGGCTGGTGTTGGAGACAGTGGTTACCAGCCACCAACATGGCATTTTCCCTACATGGAAATGCAAAGGGGCAGCAGTTGTAGGCATAGCAGGTGCTAGGATCAGCTGAGTCACCAGCCCTAAAGTTCTCAACGCTTCTCCCTCCTAAACAGCGTAAGGTTTGAAGCAGCAGAAACAGAAACCAGGTGAGCAAATGAGAGTGCATACAGGCTGGCAGTGTGGTAGGAAGACTCAGGGAATGAAGAAAAGGTGAAGAGAGAAGCCTTGAAAAAAGTAGCGTAGGAATATAGGCCCACATTAGATTGGGTGAACTATGGTTTTAAATTGAGCTGGGATATTAGCATGAGCAATAGGCCCAAAGCATGTGACCAAAAAGAATGAGCGCATCAGAAAGAAAAGTTATTGTGTTAAACTTGTAGTGACCCTTCAAAATACCAGTGTTATCTTATTTAAGGTTTGGGCTGAAGAAATAGTAATAAAACACAACCAATTGGGTATCAGGTGCAGTAAATAATTGACTATATAAGAAAATCCTTCATATGGCCTTAGCTAAGGTCCGATAATTGGCAATGATATCAATAGTTTGTTAAGGGATATAAAAAAAGTAAACTCAAAGACTTTATTGGTAATACCTGCCAGACCACGATGGAGTCGACCACTATGGGTCTAAGCCTCCCTGAGTTTGGCCCGTTTGTAAGTATCCTGATCAAATGCTTATAAATGCTTATAAATGTTTTGTTACTATTTGGAGGTAGTCAACTGCTTATTATTTAGGCTTTTTAGGCATGTTTAGAACAATTGTATAAATATCATTTGACTTTTGGATTTAATAAAAGGAATTTATGGTTAAATTAGTTTTGTGGTAATACCCTGATAAATAATACTTCCAACAAAGAGTAAGATAAAAGTGACAATGACAAAAATGAGGAAAACAAAAACAACAACAAGAATGGAGACAACAACAACAGAATGGAAGCAAAAGAAACAATGAAACTGTGAGACTGAAGATAAAGCCACAACACCATTGAAGTAAATTTAATTTAAAAAAAAATATCCCTACATACTAGCTTCTGTTTCAAGGTGTGGCTTAAGAATGCAATTTATTCATTTTGTAAAATAAATTATACTGTCAGTATTCTTGGCTGTCTTCTCCTCAACCCCTTTTGATTACATAAAGGGAGGAAAGAGAGACAGTAAGGAAGGACACACATTTTTTCCTCACCTAGTGCATTATCACACCTAAAAACAGGCTCCAGTTAAATAAATAGGATATTACTCAAATTTCTCCCTTCAGATTTTTCAGACTGATAGGTTTCTATCATTTAGACATTTATGAAAACCTACATAAAAAGATTAGTTTAGAAAACTGTTACAGCCTTAGTTATAAGCCATAGTTATTTTGAGATACTTTTAATTTGCAAATTAAGCAAAGGAACACACTAAGTGGTAAGTACAGATTTTATGGGCAATAAGGAAAAAGGCTAAGGTGACGGAGAGGTGAAGTTAAGGTCAACAAAAACAGAAGTGATTGATTGTTTAGGTCAAGTAGCCTTTTCTTGTGAATTTCCAGTCATGGTTTTAAATAACAGGCTTACCTATGAAACAACTGACATAATCTTTCTTCATTTTGTCCAGACCAATCTCCAGAAGCATTTGAATTGGAGTGACACCACTGAGAGAAATAGCCTCCATAGCTCCATGATAGGATTGTTGAATCAATTTGCTTAGTAAACTGCTACTCCCTTGATGAATCTAAAAAATAAGATGTTCTCTGGTAATATATAGATGAAATACACAGTATAATTTACAAGCAGGACATTATAAAAAAAGAGACAAACTAATAGTGAACTATTTAAAAACTGAATTTAAAATATTGTCAAAATGAGGAGCAATTTACAAACATTTAAAAGAAATGTAACCTACTTTATTTACACAACCAAAGCTGATACTTTTATCATGAAAACATATTCAGGCTACACATACATACCCAAGGCTGTATCTCACCATGTTCTAGGGATTTTATGATCAGTGTGAAACACTCTACCAAGTCTTGATAGGAAGCGACACCTTGAGAAAAGAGTTATTCCAATATTTAATTTATAATGGCTACAAAAATATCTGTCTGCCTTTATCACATAAATGATAAAAAAGTTGATCAATGCACAAAATATAGGACTTTAAAAAACCCCAAGAACAACAAAACCCCATAAACTTACTGCATAGAACGGCCCAAAGATTAGTTTAAATGTGTGACTGAACCAAGAGGTCTTGCACTACACCATGAAGTTTGACAAGAGGTCTGTGAGAGCAGGTTCCAGAGAATGGCCCTTTACTAATAATGCCTGTCCTACAGTACAGCTCCAGAACCAACAGTGAAAGCAACTCAACAGTTTATAATTACTGTTAACAGGACATGAGGAAAGTTGATTTCTCAGTTAACTAAGTCCTAGACCGTGTCAGGCTTTATAGACTACAGTTCAAGGTCATCGTTACAAACTGAAGTAAACAGATAACAATGCTTCATGCTTCACAGAAACTAAAATATGCTTTTAACTGCTTGCCCCACTTAAGAGACAAGTGTCTGCATTCTGCATCAGCAGAAACCTTCAAGTACTGACATACCTGGGTAGGGTATGTTGTACATTTGTATAGAGTACATTTTAGTCATCTGCTTTTGATGTTACAAAGGCATTGATTATTATGGCAATATTCACATCAGAAAAGAATCATCATGACTTCCAAGTCAGCCCTACAAGTAAAAAAAGGCATTTGTGCCAAAACTGTCACTTGGTAATCAAAAAGCAATAATGGATTTAATTAATAGGACCCCAAGACTGCAAATATTATTTGCAAAGGTTGACATCTATAACATTTTCTAAAGAACTACCTACTTTAAATATATTCCATTAGCCCCAGTAAAGTCTATTTTATAGATAAATGGCTGTCAGTAACGAAGTAGGTAAGTAAGTAGGTAAGCACTACTTATTGCTAAAAAGAACCAACAATCAACTTGGCAAAGAGAAAATATGCACATACCACAAGTCACCATACTTTCCTATAATATTGTAAGCAGAACATGCTATCTTATGATTAAATGAATGACAATGAGCCTTAGGCCTGAAGAGTTAATCAGTTCTTAAAACTTGGAGAAACTTATACCAATTTCTTAAAATATATATAAAAAAGGGGCATAGGAAATGTGTAAAAATTATAAGGCAGTAAGAAAAAGATAAAACACTTACTCCTTCTCATTTTGCACCACAACTGTTCAGCAAAATCCAGGTCTCCTCGCTCACTAAAAAGTGATTTTATTGAACTGTCCACTGCAGCAGAGTCGCATTGGACTTTCTGAAAGAGAGAGTTTTACTTGAAAATGCTCCTTCAAAATAAAGTCAAACATTTGTCATAACATTCTAAAGCAGTGGTGCGCAAACTTTTCCAATCGTGCCCCCCCTTTACCATTCACAGAATTTATTGCATCCCACCCTCCATTGCCACCTTTATTTCTACACTACTGCTGGCAACAGTGCGGCCTTAAGAGCTGGGTGGCCGGGGAGTGGTGGCTGCTGTTGTTTGCAGCGCGAGAGGACTATATTTTTAATCCTGCTCCTGTCCTGCCCCACAATACCCACTCTATTTTTATCCTGTTCCCACTATTATGACAGTGGGTCCTACAGGACCCACAGGATCCCAGTTTCTTCACACACACCCCAGAGAATCTCGCATGCTCCTGTTTGCGCACCACTGTTCTAAAGATCCACATAAATCAAATCCTCTCCAATAGCCAAGTCTATTTGCAAGATTAATATTTCTTCTCCCTCCCAATCAGTAGTTCAATAAATAAACATATGTCATACCAATTAAGAAACATGCTTTTACCAAGTCTTAAAGTAGTGAGGAGCCACTGTCCTAACCTCTTGGGAAACACCTAATTCCTAAAGGTTATGTGCCCACAAAAGGACACTGTTGTTGGGAGGAAGGGTTTCTGGCCATTGCAAAGCAGAGCTTGACCAGAATGCTTGCCTAGAATGAGTAAAAATTGACGCTAACTCCCTCAAACCTGTCCTTCCACTGTGACTTACAATTGGCTATACCAGTATAGACTGAAAGTACTGGCATAAACAGCTGCAGTGATGGAATCAGAGAAGCACCAATAAAGGATATGACTAATACTGCACGGATTTCACAAATGATAGAGTTGTGTGATTTTTTTTTTTTAATGTATGACTTGCAATGCACCAAATACAAAAAAAATTAAAAAAAATAAAAATCATCTGAGCATATGGTTTTCCCCATGATCTTTGATGCAGGACTAAAGTTTATCATTTTGGTGGTGTACAGTAGATCACAGACTTGAGATCAAGATGGAAAATTAATTTATTTGACTTAACCTTCCTATAAAAAGAAAAAAGAAAATCTCAACTATTTGTGAGGAGGGAGAGAGACAAATAAATAAATACTAAATAACTATTAAAAATAAATACCAAAAAATATTAAAATCCCTACAAAATTGTTTGAAGTTATTTAAGGCAGGAAGTTATCATGGTGATGGGTGTTAACAGCTAGATAGATAAATGTACCAGTTTCCAAAACCTCCGGTAGGCCATGGACCACTGGAGAGTCAAGCCAGTGGCAGAGTGAAACTGGCACAGAGATCAAAGTAGCTTCATGTAAGAAGGTGAAATAGCAGCATGAGACTGATCACTTTAGGAGATGAGAGGGGAAGATTAAGATGATGAAAAGTGATCGTGTTTGGAAGAAATCAGAGAGATCTCCAACCCGTAAGTAAAGAGGAAGAGAGAGAAGGAAGCAGACCTTTGTGGAGTTAATCCACTCCTATCCATCAGGATTGGTGTTGCCTGCTGGACAAGATCACAGCTACTTCTGTTTGAACATAACAATCAGTACTAAAAGCTAAGTAAAACACTGGGGAAAATGCTAAAATATAAAACATTGAAAGAGATTTTGAAAAGGCACAAATGACATTTGACTTTCAGCTACGTGCCCAATGGCTATATGTGCCTTTGAAACAATAGATCTCTTACAGTTCCTGCTGAGTAAGGACAACAGGGGAGATTTTCCAACTACTGCAGAGACAGTGAAAGAAAGAAGAGGATGACTGAAAATACACATACCTCTGCATCATTTTTATGTACTGATGTATTAAATCCATCCAGTTTATTCTTTAAATCTAAAAGGGGGAGGGAAAGGAATTGTACCACTATGATAAATCATGTACAGCTGAACAACAGTATAAGTCTCAGACATGTTACAATTTTGGTCCTACTAACAGAGATTAGATGGATGGATAACAAATACTGAAAGGTATTATCTTTCTTTGTGATTCCTTCTAAACACTGTTTCTACTATTCAAAATTAGATAATAATAGAATTATTTGAGTTGGAAGGGACCTCAAGTGGATCATCTAATCAGGCTTTTGAAAAAAATCCTCCCCCACTCAAAAGGAGCTCTTAATGCTGTCATGGGTTCCTTGCCCTCCCCAAGGGCAGGGAAGGGAAAGAGAAGGGTTTGGGGGTATGCGCGCACAGGTTGAAGAAAATCACAACAATCCTTCATCTAACACATTCAGCTGCATAACGGAAGGATTTGTTATATTATTTCTAAATGCCCATCTATTAAGGACAGTTTAGTCTGGGATGGTCCCTTCTTGTATATTTTTAAAGGTAATTGTTTTGTCAGTTTTTCACACTTACTTTTAATATATTCAGTTGCCTAGAGATAACTGGTTAACACCTATCCTCTCTTCACTAACACTGAAACGATGGTTTTATTGTTTATCAACATCTCTGATTTTCTTCCTTATATTTTTTGCTTCTCTCTGGGCTGGACTCGATGACCTTTCGAACCTACGGCTATATCAGGGGTCGGCAACCTACGGCACGCAAGCCGATTTTAAGTGGCACGCCGCTGCCTGCCGCGGTCCCAGCCCCCAGCCGCACTCAGCCCCCCCGCCCACCGCTCTCCCCTGCGGGGGCAGGAGGCAGAAACTTGGTCCTGCAGCAGCCAAGCTCCCCCCTCCCCCGCCTCTTCCCCCAGCATGGTGCTTTCCTGCCCCTCCCCCTCCCTGCCGCGGATCAGCTGATCGCCCTTGCGAGGGGGAGGGGCAGGAGTGGCAGCGTGCTTGCTGCTCCATAGAGGACGCAGAAAAGAGGTAGGGACGGGACCTTGGGGAAGGGGGTGGAACAGGACATATCCCTTCCAGCCCCCTGCCATGAGCCGCTCAGGGCAGGGGGCTGGGAGCACCCCCACGAGCCGAGCACCCCAGCCCTGACCCCTGAACCCCCCACACACACCCAGCCTTCTGCTCTGCACCCCCCCAGGTCTCTGCCCTGACCCCTGAACCCCCACACACACCCAGCCTTCTGCCCTGCACCCCCCCAGCTCTCTGCCCTGACCCCTGAACCCCCCCACACTCCCAGCCTTCTGCCCTACACCCACCACACCCTCACTGCCCTCTTCCCTGACCCCTGAA